>JAQGBS010002146.1:0-13749 GCA_034698545.1 Acrobeloides obliquus | reverse complement strand
TGGTGTCATTTGATAGCCAAAAATCTTAGCTATCAAATGACACCAAAACCACCTTATATGGTTTTAAACTCAAAAAGATAGGCCAAAAATACGAAAGGGTTATTTTCAAAAGTGTTTCCATATTTTTTGCCGCTACTGTATATAACTTTTTCATAGTGTTTTTCCGAGTCGACTGGTCCTTTAAATACATGAAAATTAAAACTTTTTTAAATCACGGAAAATAGAAATCTTGACTAACACAAAAAATCCAGATCAATTTTTTCTGAACACGACTAAATTTTATAATTTTCACACGCATTAAAAAATATTCAAAATTTGATAAAAGTAATCCATTTTTTATATGGGTTTTTTATCCGCCTAAATTCAAATTGTATGTATAGGTCTATCTTCTGTGTTAGTGAGAAAAATGGCCGGCAAAAAAGTGACCTAGTGGCTAGATAGACTTTGTTGTTGTGGTTATGGGTTATATTCATATGATAGAATCATGGACTTGAATGGATGTGACTGATTTTATCGCTTCTAGGTATATCTCACTTGTCAAAAGACGCCCGAGCCGAAAGGAGAAGACCTGGGAATTTTCTAGAGCAAAAAAAGAGAAACCATAAAAGAAAAAAATTTTCGACAAAGCTGTCCAAATCGAAGATAATATAGTCCGTTTCCGCGCCAAATTTAAAATTTTTGATATCCCATAGAGCATCTGCGCGGTTGGAGAAAATTCGAAATTTTAAAAACAATTCACGCCATTGGACTCAGCCCAACGAGATGAGTAAAATGAGGTATATATTGTACAAAGACGCAAACGATTCGCATAGCCGAGTGGTTAGTGTGTAAGGATTTGCACTTATAGATCTCGGGTTCGAACCCCACGTCAAATTTAAAGTTGTTCAAATCCCATGCAAATCTCTATTTTTGTCTCTTGAGTCGAATGGCGTGACTCGTTTTTAAAATTTCGAATTTTCTCCGACAGTGGAAAAGAAGGCGCCCGTCGGATCTGGCAAGTTAAGCAACGCTGAGACCAGCAGGTTCAATCCCGTTAGGGTCAAACTTTTGATTTTCAAGAAAATAATGATAGTCGAAAATTTTAATTTTTTCTGCCATTATCGATATCGGGATCGAACCTGCCGGTCTCAGCGTTGCCTAACTTGCCAGATCGGACGGCAACTTCTTTATCTGCGTAATAGACTATCAACAATTTCAAATATGCAGCGAAACGGACTATAACGATGGTGGGGATGGAGTCTGACAACTAAATTGGATACTGCATAGGTCTTAAAAATATGTTCTATACAAAAAAATCTCCAAGACAAGCCTCACACACTTCTGAGGATCACACCACTCTTCATCCTGACCATAACATAAGTAACATAACTCATATCCGACCTGTATGCATCTTTTCTCTATATGGGTCAGAGTTCATGATTTCTAGCCGAATACTCAAACACTCTGGCCATATCCATCCATCAGTTTTCTTCTCCAAAAAAAGACCTCTCTTGTTGAACGACTAAACATCAGGTGCTGTAAGAGCGGTAAGCGGATAATTATTTACGCAATAACTGAGATAAATCCTTTGAAGAAAAAATGGTCTACAAGAAGAAGACTCCCAAAAAAGATTGAGACCTACATTTTTGGGTGTTCGGTAGGAACGACCTTGATCACACACCAGCACATGAAGTCATTTGCATTCCATGTCAATGAAGAAAAATTAATAATGTCAACCGCAAAAAAAGTTATTTTTGTTTTTTGGCGAGAGAGAGAAAAAAGTTCATGCTTTTATTGGGTTTTGAAAGATTTTAGGAGTTTTTGCAAAATATGAAATTTTTTTAAAGCAAAAAAAATAGCTAGTAATCAAAAAGGTTAGTAGTTTAAACAAATTTTAATTGTGAATAAAAATTCAAATTTTGAACAAAATTCGAACGTTTACACAATTTTTAAGAAATTTTTTAAAATTACAATTTTTGAACAAAATGTAACAGAAAATCAATAAAAAGGGCTAAAATTTTGAAAAAATGTCATATTTTACTTTTGGAAAATTTTTCCCATTACTATAATCTAAGAGAGGATCTATACTTCACTTGCGAGTACTCGCTGCGAGTACTTGCGGCGAGTATTCGCAGCGAGTACTCGCAACGTCTCCAGCTACACTTCGTTTTTAAGCGGTTCGAAGTTACTCGCAAGGGCTGCGAGTACTCGCTGGGAGTACCCGCAGCAAGGGCTCTAGGACGTTTGCCAACAGACTTTTGCCAACGCTTTTTTCGTTGGCAAAAGTCCGTTGGCAAAAGTCTGTTGGCAAACGTCCTAGAGCCGCAGTGAGTACTCGCTACTTCCAACTATACTTGTTACTCGCGCGAGTTTACTCGCAATGTTTCGACGGACGAAAGGTTGCGAGTACTCGCGAGGATTATAGGCAAAATCCAGTTGGAGGGGGCAGTACTCGAGCCCTTGCCTGTTGGCTCTAGGGTTGTGAAAAGATTTTGACGTCAAAATCTATTTTAATCATGCCAAAATCTATTTTCAAATTAAAAAATCGAAAAAATTGGAAAAATATTGAAAAAATCTAAAAAAACCGAAAAAATTGAAAAAAATCGAAAAAAATACGAAAAAATTGAAAATTTTTTTGATTTTTTTCAATTTTTTCAATATTTTTCCAATTTTTTTCGATTTTTGTCAATTTTTTTCGAATTCTTTCAATTTTTCGATTTAAAAAAAATTAATATCACCATCGTGTTCCCCATATCCGAAAACCCCCGAGTACAAAAAATTATCCGGTTTGGAGACATTTTTTGAAAAAAATAGACTAAGTTAACACTTGCCTCGCGAGTAGCTCGCAGCGAGTGCTCGCTGCGAGTAACTCGCGAGTCAAGTGTAGCAAGAGATGCACGAACACTCGCTGCGAGTACTCGCGAGTGAAGTATAGATCCTCTCTAAAAGATACAGTTTTTGGTATCTTTTACATTATGATAATGGGGAATTTTTTCCCATTACTATAATCTAAAAGATACGATTTTTAGTATCCTTTGCGTTACGATAATGAAAATTTTTTCTCCAAAAGCCATTTTTCAAAAATTATGGAAAAAGAATTTTTAGTCAACATAAGTAAAGAGTAAAACCAAATTGTTTAAGCATAAAAAGTCACTTTTGTCTCATCAAAAGATGTTGCAAAAATTAATTTATATAAAAACGTCTTAAAAAATTCAAAAATTTTTTCAAATTTCATATTTTACCTCGCTAAAAATCAGTACAATCCGTGCCAACCTACACCAATTTTTGGACCACTATGGATGAGACTATGACCAAGACGATGACGAATTTTTGAACTATTAAAATTCTCACAAAAAATTCCCACCTTCTACTAGTACCAATAAATGTCAGATATCAGAAAAGCGTCGGCCTGTGAAATTATGAAAGTGCTTGGGAAGAAGGAAAGAACAAAAAAAGTTTATGAATCAGCTATAAAAAAGGCTAGCACGCTTAATAATTTGTTGACGAGAGAAAATATGAAAGAAGAGAGAGATGTTTATGAATGACGTTAAATTTTTACAAATTTTAAAAATTTTTACAAAAATTCAAAACATTTTCGAGAAAAATTTTTTATTTCATTTTTAAGAACATTTATTGAAAAAGCAAAAATATTTCGGCGGGGACAGGGATCGAACCTGCACCTTCCCGACTGCAAAACTAACGCTTTACCAACTGCGGCATGAACGCAGGTCGCCAACGAGTTTTCATTTCTGATGAAATACCTAAGCTAAAAAGGCAAAAATGAAAAATTGAAGTTTTAATTCTTTCCAGAGGGGGTGCCCCCATGATTTTGGTGTCGTTTTTCTTCTCTCGTCGAGATCTTTTCGGAAACCTAAGCTATAACGGGGTCAGACTTAAGGTTACGAAATTTGTCCGTACAGACATATTAAACGAGAAATGTGCGAGAAATGTACAAACGCACATTTCTCGTTTAATATTAAAAGATTTTTAAACTTTTTATCAAAACTTTTATTTTTTACTAAATATCTAACAACATATAACAACTATATATTATATCGATATGGTGACAAAGGATATATATCCTTATCCAAATAGCCCAGCAGCAACGTTCGCTAATGGTAGTTCATATTGTGGGTTGACCCCAAAATTTTGTCCGAACTGCCTAGCACCGGCATAAAAAGTCTGTGCTCCCTGGCCAATCAAATTAGCAAATGGCTCGAAGCCGGTTTGTTGTGGTTGTTGGTTGTAGCCTGCACGGTTGCTGTTGAAGTTGTTGTTTCCTCTCAGGTTGTTATAGTTATTGTAGTTGTTTATGCCGCCGTTGACTTTGGAGTTTCCGGTGCTCCATGAACCTGATTGGCTAAAAAATGGATTTTTTGAAAAAGTATTTTTGAAGAAGAGATGAAATTTGTTCAAAAATCGAGTTTGAACAAAATTCGATTTTTGAGCAAAATTCAAAATTTTTGAGCAAAATCAAATTTTGGCGCCGGACAATTTGCATCCGGGCTTTTGCGTTTGTGATTTTTACGGTTCTTTATTTGCGTTTGTGACATTTGCGGCCGGACATATGCGGTTGTGTCTTTTGCAGTTGTAAAATTTGCGGTTGTGACATTTGCGGCTCAAAATTGAAAATTCTTTAAATTACCAAATTTTGCCATAATTTATATATATTCGACAAATTCATGAAAAATGGAGCATTTTTTGTTTTTACAGTAAATTCTGAATCGTTATCGTCGTCGAGATAATCGCATTTGAAGTTAGCGATTTTTGAGTTGCGATTTTGAATTTGAATTTCCCGCCAAGACCCTAATTTCAATTTGCGGGAAATTCAAATTCTAAACTAGTAAATGTCATAAGTGCCCATATGATTTTTTAATCTTTGCAAAAATTTTCCCAAAAATATTTTTTATCAATTTTGAATAAAATTTACAATTTTTAAAAGTTTTTCTCCTTAAAAACATTACATTTTCCTTTGAAACCACTTTCAAAAAAAAGTGACTTACCCTAGTCAACCCTTTTCTCTATTACTGCGTTAGCCATAGTCCCTCCCCCTCTCGCGAATCTGCTTGCCAGTATGTTTAAAAATGAAAAATTTTTAGCAAATCGCACAAAAAAATGGTGGAGTACAAAAAAATGAAGACGTACAATTTCGATTATTTACTGATCGTGTAAGCTATTCAAAAATTAATGCATAAAGTAAATTTATTTTTTAATAAAAATTCTATTTTTAGGACAAAAAACATTTACTGCATATTCTAGAGCAGAAGATTCCAAATCACTTAGCAGAAAAAGGAATAGAATGCAAATGTTATCAGTGCGAACGCAGAAAGAATGGGCATGAAATAGCACATGGGAAGATTTGCATAAGTTCTATAACTGATGTAAGTAAAAAATTGCTAAAAATTAATTGGGTAAGTTCCCCAAACATGAGTTGCACCTGCGCCATCACACCGTAATAATCCCCTCCCCTCAAAGTTTAGGGGGGAGGGAGTTCAGCCAATTTTGGGGGTTCCGAGCATCGATTTAATAGAGCAAAATTTTTTTTTGCTCGGTGGATTCACCGAGTAAAAAGTCAAAAAATTGACCCAAAAAAGACCATTTTTTCAACCAAAATCGACCATTTTTCAATAAAAATCGTAATTTTATATAATGTCACCGATCTTTTAAATTTTGGGTTGGGATTCGAACCCGCGACCTATAAGCAATCCTTGTACACTTGCCACTCGGCCATGGAGAAAACTCCAAAACTTCTCATGATATGGTATTCGTTTTGAAGAGCTCGACGAGTTGAGTCGATTGATGAAACTTTTTTTAAATTTTGACCCTTGACAAAACCTTTTCGGCATTTTCCTGCGCCGTTCAGTGACCCAGGCTTTGCTACACTGAGATTCAGCACTGACCACCAGCTTAACCTGATTCATTTTTAGCATATAGTCTGTATGAAATTTGCCACCAAAAACGGAAAAACATGCCTGCAAGAAAGTACATTTAATGAATGGTTTTATAAAGTAGCCGAAATTGCCGGTGTTTTGAAAAAACACTGGAATTCGCGTGAAATTTTTGGCTTTTGTGACCAGGCATTCGCCGAAGTTGAAGTATTATTGAAACCGGATAGAATATTGATTCGCTTTGCTGATACAATGCAGGGACAACTAAGATTGTCTATGGCAGATAGCAAAGTCCCCCAAAAATATACATTTCAAGGAGAAGAAAAAGAGCGGCCAAAAGGTAAAAAAGAATGATCATACCTACCACCCTCTTCTGGCTCTTTTAAGAAAGCATTGATTTACGAGGGCAAAATAAGAATGATGAATGTTCAACTTCCTAATTCTTTCAACCCATGCTCCATCCCTCTCATGAGTGTAGGACAATAGGCGATCCTAATGGGGGGAGGGACTCAGTAGCCCCTTCTCCATTCCAGCCGAAGGTCGGAAAAAACCTAAGAGTCCAATGATGTTTTTGTAATTTTTGTTTAAAAATTTTAAATATCAATTTTTTAAATACCTATTTTTAAAGTAATTTATCAATGTTTTCCCAAAAAAGTCAATTTTTCTCTTGTAGAAACGAAAACTTTTTTTAATGAATTTCCCCCAATTTTAAGCCCCCGTCAGGACTTTTACCCCAGTTCAATAAAGAAATTTTAGTCCGCCATATAACTATTAAATATGCCGAAAATCAGAATAGTGTTAACTCAGATTCCTTTAATGATGATCAACAATTTTATAATCTCATTAAAACTGCAGCAAAATTATATAATATTAACCATATCTATGAAGATTTTAAAATTGATCTTGAGAGCAGTTTTGAAGAAGAAACTAATCTTCCTACAACAGAATATGATAAGAATACGTATTCACTAAATTCTAAAAGGACCAATAATTCTTCAGTACCTTATTCCAATAATTCCTCAGTACCTTATTCCAATAATTCTTCAGGACCTTCTTCCAATAATTTCTCAGGGCCTTATCCCAATAATTCTTCAAGACCTTATTCCAATAATTCTTCAGTATCTTATTTTAATAATTCTTCAGTACCTTATTCCAATAATTCTCCAGGACCTTATTCCAATAATTCCTCAGTATCTTATTCCAATAATTCAGGACCTTACCCCAATAATTCTTCAGGACCTTCTTCCAATAATTCTTCAAGACCTTATCCCAAATTCTTCAAGACCTTATTCAAATAATTCTTCAGGATCTTACTCCAAATAATATAATTTTTTTAGTGTGTTTTTAACACAAAAAAGATTTACTTTTGACAAAATTTTGTATTAGGTAAATCTAAAAGTTCTCGGAGTTTACTTTTTTAAATTCAGTAAGATAGCAAGGTATAGGTAGACCAAGGTATCACTAGCGATGAATATGGAATATCTTTATTCGCGACGTTCTTAAAGAACCGATATAAGCCTGAAGAAGTCGTTATACGACGAAACGTCGCGAATAAAGATATTCCATATTCATCGCTAGTGATACCTTGGTCTACCTATACCTTGCTATCTTACTGTATTCTCACACTATGCGATTCCCATCAATCTCCGCGTTCAAGAAACTTTTTTAAATTATTAAAAATTTAAAAAATTTTTTAACTTTTAAGAAAGTGGAAAGTTGAAAGAGAAAGTGAAATCCGAGAACTTTTGAATTTATCCATTTTATTTAATAAAATTATTTTTTTTAAATGTCACGAAATAGTCGACGTACAGTATTATAAATATGAGCTTAGGAAAAGTCGTGCACTTATCATATCTTTGAGTTAATCGTATGTGCACTTTGGAGCAAGCTATGTTTGAGACAAAGATGAGCCGGAGCACCGTAATTCGTTATTGGCGTCGCTTTCGATGTTTGTGTGATAACTACTTTAATGCCCACCCGATTGATTTAATAAAATTATTTATAAAAAATTCAAAAATGGTATTATAAAAGTTTGATTTGAAGATGATTATATTTATGCAACAACAAATTTTGCGGAAAATGAAGCCATGCTAATATCATCAACAGTTCTTTTGCGAATCAGGGGCATTCATTCCATTATTCTTAGCTATAAATAAAAAAAATTTGGCATTTCCCGTCAAGAAAAAATTCAGTGCCAATGGCACAGGACGAGTGGCGCAAAATTTATTTTGAACGGGTAGGATTCGATTTCCAGAGTTTGATATTTTATTTTTATCAAACCATAAAAGTTGTAAAAGCAGGCGACCTATTTTTCTTAGAAAATTGAAAATTTTTTTACAAATTTGTACATTCTTTGCATAAATAATCCTGTTTATTCACGTTGTTAGTGGATTCGAGTTCCCATGTGAAGTTAACTCCAGGAAACCTATTTGATTCGGTAACAAATTGTCTTGGTTTTGATTCGCTATTGGTATTTGAATCCATTATAGAATCTAAATATTTTTACATATAACTCTTTTTCATATAAAGTATCAGAAACGTGATCACGGATAGAGAAAATGAATGTCCGATCTTTCAGTTAGGGCCTCCACTAATTCGTTGAGACGATTTCGCGACGAGCACTAATTGCATCTATTGTGTCTCAACGCTTCTACTTTGTCAGGATCAACGAATTTTTTACTATGGTCTACAGCAAATTTATAGCTCAACAAAAGCTAAATAAAACTGTCCAAGGCTACAATGGAAAATTCGTTGACCCTGAAAAGTTATTTTTTTTAAATGTCTCGACGCGTTGTAACGAGCACTAATTGCAGCTAGTGCTCCTCGATTTGCAATTAATGCTTTCGAAATTTCTCAACGCAATTAGTGGAGATCTTAAGCGTTGTTGAGTCATTCCCACTAGTGTCAGTGTCGGAAGGGGGCACTGGTACCCATACTTGGCACTTGGGTAAGGGGGTACTGTACCCCGAATTCGTCGTATCGGGAAAAAATTAAGGAAAAACAAGGGAAAACAATTCGTATTTAGGGTCCAGCTTCCCTCTCCTTGCGCATGTATACTGGTACTCTTGAGCGCCAAAATTCGAAAAAGTAAGAAGGAAAAAAACTTTTCCACTTATGTTTTGGCGGAGCAAATGCCGGCAAATAACAGGTATCAAAACAGTTTTATATCGTTCATTGAACAATGTATGATGGGAAAGGATCATATATATACTCCCGCCCTATGCGATCTCAATTCTGCATTGCATAAAGACAATTTTTTGAATGTTGATCTTGTTCTGTATTTAACAGCATTAAAGATCTCGAATTGCCGATTGTGGTTGTCAATTTGTCCTTGACAATATACTTGGGCATGATTGATAAAAAGTGAGAATACAAAACACAATCGGTAAAGGGTGTAACAAAATAAACGGACCACTTCGGAATATGCGAATTTTTTTCAAAACAATTTATTTTTTAAAATTTTTAGCTTCTTTTAAAATAAAAAATGAAAGAATTACGTCCGGCAATTTTGCGAATGCACTCGTTTGGCGACTCAGAGCGGACAATCGCTGAAGCTTTGCGCATTCCTAAGACAACAGTATTCCTAAGTGGTCCGTTTATTTTGTTACACCCTGTAGAGTATAAATTTTGTAAATTTGTGCTACAAAATTTCTGCTTTATTTTGTATTCTAGCGATTTCAAAAACTGAAGAGGTGGAAGCAACGATCAAAAATAAAAAATGTCATCAATCGACTATGCTCGTTGGACGCTTCAACACGAGTGCTATATCAAGGAGTTTTGGCGATTTTCTCCATGGCCGAGTGGTTAGTGTACACTTATAGATCTTTTACATGGACCCCATTTTTGGACCAAAATTTTATCACCTTGTGACACGGTCGAATTTATAAAAATGCTCCAAATTTATGAATTTTCAAATTAAATAAAATTTTCATGGGTTATTTATTTTGAACTGGTTCTTTAAAGCTCTTATGGAAAAAGAAGTTTTTCATTCGATTAGTTTTTTCCAAACAAAAAAAACACGAACAACAAAATGTATCCTCAGGCTCTTTTCGAATTAAGAGATTATTTGATAGCTTTTTTCTATCCGACCAACAAAACAGTAAACAAAAAAGATTCCGAATTGATCCGTCTGAGAAAAAAATCATTCATTACAATTTAGTGGTTGAACAATGGCAAATTGTGGACGTTGCTCGATTTTTGTTTTTTTTTTTCATATTTATGAGTGCAGTACCGTAGGAGTTTTTTTTAGTTACCGCCAATTAACGTGATCCAAAAGTTGAAAAATTTTTGGGTAGCGAAATTAAGTGTCTTTCAACTTTTGGTCACAAGTAGCGGCTTTCATTTCATGCAATCCGTAAAAGAGTAGCATCATTTCTTATCCCAACGGCCCTATTTAGGGTCACAAGGGGTGCCAGTGCCTATGCTCCCCGGAGATTGCCTCCCTGGAACAACCCCGTGTAACGCAAAACGGTAGGCATAAATAATTTCAACAAAAAATAATTTCTTCATTATTTTTAAGGTTTTCACGCTAAAACAACATCACTAATATGTTCCCTGGCCTAAAAACCCCTTGAATGTTTTTTGGTTGAATTTTAAAAAAACTTTTCAACTTTTAAACCACGTTAAGTGGCGGCAACTAAGTGAATTAGCTCCAAATTTTTAATTTTTTTCAAGCACAGGAGGCACTTGCTCCCTCCTTCGGCTATGCCACTGCTGACGAAGATTGATAAACCTTCTTTGATATTTTGAAATTAAAAAAAAATTCAAAATAATTCCTCAAATGTCTGTCCTCACCTATCGCAGCGCCTGAAAATTCATTTTAAATTCAAAATTGTTGAAAGTCAAAAAAATTTCAGAAAATGTTCTCAGAAATGTTGTCTAACGAAAATCTTGCAACTGATTCAGAAAATGAAATTTTGGGCGAAGACACGTCATCTAAGGTTGAAGACATCGAGGCATCAATAAAGAACGAAATTCAAAAGATCTTGTATAACTCTAATTTGAACATTTCCTTTGAACGTCTATTCAAAATGAGAGGCTATGAATCGAAAAAGCTTAGAGAAACTTGTGGAGACGAGCAATACCTAATTTTGAATCAGCTTAAAAGACGATGTAAAGATTTTTTGAACTTTTAAAAAGCTGACAAATTTTTTTAAGTTTCTGAACAAAACTCTGCTCATCGAATAACGCTTTTAACAAATCAACATGTGTTAGAAAACGCAGGCAAACATCTTAATGAAGTAAGCTTTTTGCAATAAAATTTTTTGAAAATTTCGCCATGGAAACAGAGATTACAGTGACATTTTCAAAGCAAAAAACACTTTCCTGATTCAGGGAAGATCTGTGTATTGAAGCGAAAAGTCGAAAAATCGCATTTTTGCGACTTTTCGCTTCAATACACAGGTCTTCGCTGAATCAGGAAGGCATTTTTTCGCTTCGTAAATATCAAATTCGAATTTCCATAATGTTTTTACCCCTAGAGGTGTCATTTTTGGAAAAAAATTTTCGAAAATTTTTTAGGTGGGTGGCCCCCTATTGTGTAGTAGCTCTGAAATTCGGCCTAACTCGTTTTATCAAACTTTAACCCAGAGTTTTAACCCGTTTCATCTAGTCCCTTTTGAATCAACCAAATTAATTTTTGACCATGACATATACATTATCTTAGACCCCGAAGTCAATTTTGAAAAACTCTACTAATCAAACGCGATCGACCTCAGCAAGAAAAGTTACCAATGAATCATGTCGAAAATTTTTGATGGAATCACCTACATCTAGTTCCAGTAGTATGGATGAAGAGGAGGATGTTGTAAACAGTATTAATAATACAACTTTGGAGACGACTCAATCGCGAATGCCAATTTTGGAGACTTTGAAATCGCCAATATCAGCACCAACACCTGTTTTAAACGCTTCTAAGCCAAAAGGCGTCCCATGTCCAAAATGTGAAACTCGTTTTCGTGAATATAATTCGTTTACAGCGCACATACGATTATGTTTGCCAAAGTTTGATGAATTTTATCGTAAGTGCTTTTTACACAATGAATAGAAATTAAAAAAGAACACTTTTTTGAAAATAATTTGTTCATATATAGTTTCGTCTGTTTATTACAACGAAAACATGTATATTTATTTCATTTCTCTTATTCAATAAAATTTTGTTTATTGAAAAAATTGATCCCCTTAGGCGAGGATATACCTCCCCTTAGACAAGGACTTTTGCCCATCCCCTTGTAGTTTTACAAATTCTATCGCTGCCTAGTAGAGTAGTAGAAAAAAGTGAGTGTTTTGAATTCTTCTCGCCAAGGGGGCAAAAGTCTTGACATTGTCAAACGCTGAAAAGGTGTTTTCTCGTCCAGAATTGTTAAGAAAACACGTTTTTGGAATGTCAAGAATTTTGCCCCCTTAGCGAGGACTTTTGCCCCTTAGGCGAGACTATGCCACCCCTTAGACAAGGACTTTTGCCCCTCCCCCCTTGTACTAATCTAAATACGATACGAATTAATGTCGTCACCTAATAGTATCAGAAAAAACTGAAAAACTTTTTTAGAATGTCGACTATGCCCATCTAACTTTAAACTCCGTGTTTATTTTTACAAACATGTTCGGAGAGTTCACAGCAAAGAATTCTCAGATTCTTCATTCGATCCAAGAATTGGAATGGCTTGTCCAAACTGCCCTACTAATCTCCTAACTTCTAAATTGTATAAAGAGCATTTGCGTTTATGCCACCCAAATAAACAGGACATTCGTAAGTACAGCCCATTGGACTATAATGCAGAAAATTGACTCCTTCATTTGATGAAGGGCGGAAAAAATAGGGGGCAAAATTCTTCCATCCCATATAAACTTTCTCAGATTCTTCATTCGAATTTTGACCAAGAAATCGAATTTTGGCCAAAAAATCGAAATTTGGGGAAAAACTGAGGATGGAGCTGACCCCGTTTTTTAACGGGATGGGACTGACCCCTTTTTTTAACGCGATTTTCGTGTTTTTCGCATCAAAAATAGGGGGTATGTGGTGATTCCACTATGCGAAAAAATTTTTGCTACCGACGTACCGTAATTTTACCCTCCCCTCTTTAAGTCATTTTTGCAACTCTACGCCTATTTTACTAACCAGTTATTAATCAATAAACTTAAATTTAGAATGTCCTGACTGTTCTGCAAAAACAAAAACCTGTAGCGATTTTATTGATCATGTTAGAATCAAGCATGCGGAACTCTTTCGTGAAAAATCGAAGCAAACGAAAACTATCCATTTTGAAAATTCTAATAATGATGAAAACCATAAAGAAATTAGTACATCAACTGCTTTGGTGGTATCAAATTTCGAAAATGTTGAAAATTCCTCTAACGATCTGGAATCGAGAAATGATAATGAATCAGAAGCAAACTCGGAAGAAAGTTGGGAAAAAGATGGCAATTGGGAGATTTTTGATGCTGAGAAGATTTTGGACAAAAAAATTATAGATGGAAAAGAAAAATACCTTGTAAAATGGGCAGGGTATACCCATCAGTACAATTCTTGGGTTCATCGGGAAGACTTTGTGAGTAATATTTTATCACTGTGTTTTACCGACCCTCTACTTTCGAGCAAATTTTCCTGACCTACCTACCCCTGGATTTTTCAACAAAAAATTCTGTTGAAAATGATTTTTGAAAAACTCGATTTCAAATTTTTTCGTTTCAATACTTAAAAAAACTTGCATTCAGGCAATTATAGTAATACTTTTTCAACAAATTTAGACCAAAATTAACGCAATTTTCAAAAAAAGCAGTCCGTATTGTTGAAATATAGGCTCTGGGGAATTTTTTAAGCCCAAGATCATAGAAAATGGATTTACTAGAGCAGAGGAGAGGCATTTTGAAAATTGCGTTAATT
>JAQGBS010002145.1:0-13749 GCA_034698545.1 Acrobeloides obliquus | reverse complement strand
TTTCTTCTTTTTATTTCCGGAACAGCATAGAGTTTGATTGGGCTTCAGTTCAGGTGGTTCTAAAGAAAAGTGGTATATGTTCAAGATTGTCGTTAGAATTTCATTTCTTGGGATGGAGCAAATTTTTAGGGGTGGGGGCAGTGCCGTAGCCAGGATTTTTCCCAGAATGGGGTAATTTTGTAATCCCAAAAACATAAGGATCCCTCTTATGTTTTTTTTCGATTTTTTCCAAAAAATATTTTTGGTGTAATTCTCAAGTTAAAAGATCAGTCCACTTGGAAAAATACTATGAAAAATTATATACTCGGAAAGTTCATGAAAAATTGAGAATTTTTGTTTCTACGGCATGTTCTAAATCGTTGTAGCTTTTGAGATAGTTGCATTTGAAGTTGGCGATTTTTGAAATCTGTGTATTACGACGAAAATATGAACGCAGTGAAAATTCGTCCCTGAATCAATAAAAGTTGTGACGCGAAATTTAAAAAATTTTTTGTTTCATCGACTTACAAAAACTGCCAACAAATATTGAATTTTCGCGTCAATACATAACTTTTCTTGATTCAGGGACGAATTTTCATTACATTCATGTTTTTGTTGTAATACATAAATTTCAAAAATCGTCAACCTCAAACACGATTATCTCGGCAACGATAACGATTCAGAGGTTGCTGTAAAAACAAAAAATGCTTCATTTTTTATGAACTTTCCGATTATATAATTTTTCCATAGTGTTTTTTCCGAGTGGACTGGTTCTTTAAATAAAAAAAGCAGTAACGCAGGCGAAAATTTTATCTGAGAAATACTTGTATTTAAGCTAAAAATGCTTAGAAAATAAAAAAAATTTTGGTGAAAAATCGTAATGGGGGACAAGTAGGAAATTTTTCAAAAATGTTTTCCTATTTTTTCCAGTCCAGGGGGTAATTATTCACTTACCCCCCCCCCCCCTCCCCTCCCATGGCACTGGGGGGGGGAGTAGGACAGAAGCGTAGGCAAGGGGTCAGATGTCCCCTAGTGGGCCAAAATTTAAAAAAAATCCCTACACATAAGGATCCCCCTTATGTTTTTTGGAAAAAATGCCCTTTTTTGGGAAGTGCCTCCTAGCTTACACTTCTGCCTACGCCACTGGATAGGAGAATTTTTTAAATGAAAAATTTGATTTTTTTTAACGAAAATAGTTTTAAAAATTTCTTTAAGATAAATAAAAAATTGATATTTTTTGGAAAAATATCAATTTTATTTTAAAATATTAATTTCTACCTTTTGACGACAACAGTGGACTTGAAATCTGGGGTCCCAAAGAACTTCCTCTTTTCGGAGCTTTCTTTCCACCCAACGGCAGCTCCGATCTTGATCGTTGTTTGAAAATACTAAATTTTCTACTCCTCTTCTCTTTCACACATTGATTTTGTTCATCTCCATGACCAGAAATAATAACATTACTAGTATTCGCAAAAGAACTAGATGCTCCAGGCAACGTCCAATAAATAACCGACTTCGATTTCTTCTTCAAATGCCTAACTTTTGGAACGTGCCCATTTTTGACGTTAAAAATTAAAGGCAATGGCGGCAGGACGTTAGTTGCCGTGGCGCTTTGTTGACAGGTGGTTGCTGCCATAGTTTGCCCGGGGAATAATCAGGCAGTCTCTAGAGGGAAAAATGACGAAAATTAGTTAGGTGGTAATAAGAAAAATAGGTGACATTTGGTTAGTAACGTAGATGATATAGGTATCATTGTGATAAAGTTAATGCTAAATCGATAAGAAAAATTGTAATAAATCAATCCAAAAAAGAAATAAACAAAGAAAAATTAATATATATATAGTCTGGTAAAGAAATTTTTTCGGTCTGTTTAACTGAAAAATGTTATGGCGCAAATAACTAGAAAATATAATTTTAAATCCATCAAATTTACATGTGGCAGACTCATCCGCAAAATAAGAACAACTCACTCCAACTTGTCTTAATGATGGGAAAGCATTCAAAATTTTCACATTCCAAATTTTTAAACAAAAAATTATGCTAATACGCAAATTAAATAATAAAAAACAAAATCATCTGAATTTTGAATCACGGCGTACCAAAATTCCGAAAAAGCGTAGGCAAGAATCAAATTTAAAAAATGTCACCAATCGACTCAGATCGCCGAGCACTTCAAAACTAGTACCATATCATGACTTTTATGGGTTTTATCCATGACCGAGTGGCTAACGTGCTCGGCCTTCACTCATAGGGCGCGGGTTCGATCCCGCGCCCAAAAGTCATTTTTTTATTTTGTTTTTAAAATCGAAAAACCTTTTTCCTCTTTGGTGCGCCGTGAATTATGTATGAGACAGAGTAACTTCTCTTTCGTCACGCTATATATCCCTTTATTCAAGAAGTTCTAGAATTTTATGCGCAAAACTTGACCTGCGTTAACTCAACTTTAGAAAATGAGAAATAAAATCGGGTGCAGGTGTAAAAAGTTAAAAATTTCGCACAAAGACCTGCGCGTATGATATTTTAGACTTTTCTGTTTTGAAAATTTTTTACATTTCAATTTTTTAAATTGTTAGAAACCTTATGTTCCATATTTTGTGTATAAGGTAGACATCTTTGAGCTCAAATTTAAATGTAGTAATGAAAAAAGATCAAAATTTTTTTAAGTGTAATTTTAAAAACCAATTTCAAAATTTTTCAAAAAATATCGAGACAAAATGTCCAATATAAAAACTTTGCTAATAAATATTCAGATAAATCTTAATTTATAAAAATGATAATGGAAATTATGAAAAACTATCCCATTTTAAAGCTCAACACTCGTCATATAAGCAAATAAGCGGAAGAATGGAAACTCATTAGTCTCAATTTTTTGGTTTAAAACAAAACAACAACTCTATTCAAAAAACAATTAACCGAAAAATTTTCCCTCTATCACAAGATCAACAATTGGATGGGTTGAGAAAAACGTCCTAAATAATTTACAAAAAAAACATATTCCAAAATTCTTATTTTGATGCAAATTCAAGAAATTATCTTAAATGAACTTATCTAAAGTGCTATGTGGGAAGTAAATATAGAGTCAAAAAGTAGGTACAGACTAGTTTATTATTTATTTGTTAAATAAATTATGGGACACACGAATTCCTATTTCTGACAAGTTTGAATTATGTTTTATGTAAAGGACATATAAATGCCACAACCACCCCCTCAATGGTAGAGGGAAGTGGGTCACGGTGAACCAAAATGGAAAAAATGGGTATTGGGCCAAATTTTAAAAACGGTTAACGCCATTCGATTCAGCTCATCGAGATGAGTAAAACAAGGTATATATCGATCATAAAATAATCAGACTCACATGGCTGACAACTCATAGGCGCTCGGAAATTCTCGGAGTCGATCGGAAGTGCTCGGGGTTACTTGGAAGCGAGCCCGAGCGCCAAAGGCGCTCGGCTCCCGGTACTTTCATAAAATCAACTTAATGGTTCAACAATTCTTACAATAAAATTTCTAAATCAAGATTCTTACGCGAATAGGAGCTCAAAAATTATATTATCGAACAATAGTAATATATAGACACTCTGGTTTAAAGGCTTCCTATGCATAACCGGAAATTGAAAAGATATACTATTTTTGGCCTCCAAAGCTCGAATACCATGATTTTCGATGTTCATAAAATGCAAATTCAGAATACCGGAAATTATATTTTCTACAAGGAAGTTTGCAAATGTTCAAAGGAATCGTCAAAATTATGCTGAACATAACTTTTAGAAAAAATTGAATAAATTTTACGTGCATTTTTAGATAAACATGGCCTTATTTGGTCATAAGTATTAATATATTCCTATTGTCATCGCATCACGCTTTACATCACTCGAAAACTTTTGTGTATTTTTTTTAATAGAACAGAGGGGATAATGAGATAAAACCTATCTCAATGTTCTAACTTTTAAGTAGTCATAAAAAATTGGCAAAATCTGGATAATTTTGCGAAAAATTCATTTAAATTTTCGAAACAAACAAAAAGAAATGACGTTAACCTCTTAAAATACACCACTAATCACACCATGACACGATCAAATAAACTCTAAATGGAGTAAAGGCGACAAAAAGTATGAAAAAACTCATTCCGCATGCGGTCTTGGGTCCGAGAAATCAACCACCACCAAATCCGGATTCTCGCATGGATTTCTTCTCATTTTGATGAAAGCAAGAAAAATTCATGTCAGCTAACAATTACATTATAGATTATATGAGGGATAATGAATTCCTTCTTCCATTTTTAGGAGTACATAGCAAAATAGCCGACAAATCGAAATTTCATTAAAATGCCCATGGGATATTTTGATGAGGAAGAAATTAAAAAATATTTATATGAGCATAAATTAAACTACAAGCAAAGAAACTAACTTATACAATGGTACAAATCACCACGGTCAGGTCTATCCATGTCACCATACAAATGAGTGTTCAACCTCAAAGACCGTATCCAGCAATATTATGAGGAATACACACCTCGTCAAAGGGGTGGAATTCCATCCCCCACCCACGCCGCACTCTCCCAAAAATGACGACAACTTCGCACTTTTTGCGACAAAGGCATGAAACTTTTCCTAATGGTCCCCTTATGTTTTTTGTCCAAAATTTGGTGCGAAAGTGCAGGGTAGTCTTCCACCTTGCACTTTCGCACCGAAAGCTCAAAAGTGCTAGGTGGTGGGGTGAGCATAAGGATTTTAAAAAAATTATTCAAAAATTTTGAGAAAGACATAAGAGGGACATACGTACACGAGATGGTACAAATTAACAGAGGTAGTGCGTGGGGTAAAGGGGTAATATTTGAAAGAGGAGAGATGGAGTAGAGTCCAAGAGAGGGTAGCGCTTTATTTTGAAAAATTTTACCACCCTACGTATACATGTGAAGGGGAACCAAGGAGATCTTTTTCCCATTTTTCCAGGTTTTGAGGAAGGTTCCCCGGCCTCTCCCCCTTAATTGTCAATTTGTTATCTTCCTGATAAAATTATTCCGATCATAAATTTTCATGGGAATATCCTTTTAAAACATAAAAAATTTTAATCCTAGTCTTGAAAGAATATGGTACATCTCAAACAAGGTTCTTGATTTTAAACAAATATATCTTTTCTGACACAACTTCCGACACAACAAATCCAAAACAACTAACGCATTAAAAATGTTTGTTTTAATAAAAACAAATTACATTTCCTTATGCAAAAAAGCTTTGATCAAAATGATATGTTTGTTTTAGAAGTTTATACGATGTTGAAATAAAAGTTGCATCAGAGCTTTTTCAACATCATGTATAAACGCATCACTTTGGGGATCAAGACGAAAAATTCGATTTTTCAAAAAGTTCTCCAAATCTGCTGATTTTTTGTACTTGGGGGTTTTCGCGTATGGGAAACACTAATACGAGGAAATTTTTGAACTTTGACCATAGAAAAGGGTCGAATCGGCCAATTTCAACTTGGATCAATAATTATCGATTCTCCAAAATTCGCTCGAAGTATCCGCTCGGAGCCACAACCCAGAGTTCTCTATATATAAATTTATATGAAAATTAATAAAATAGATTTTAAAATATTATGTCACTAATTGCGGACAGAAATAATCATGAATCCTTGTAAAATCTGCCCAAGTGTGGCTTGAAACACAAACATCATGTATAAAAGAACAATGGCACACAAAATACATTTCCTAGCACAAATTATAATAAAAGAAGTGTATATGACATTCTTAGTTAAATGAACTAGTGTGAGTTAATTGAAACAACTTTATTTTTAGCTTTACGAATTTAGATTTTGAGAATATATTGATCTGGTTTAAAAAATAATTTTAAAAAATGTTTAGATTTCATAGCGCATAGAAAAATTTTTCGCTGCTCCAAAAATTTTATCTACTCAGCTGCAAAATCAGCTTTATTTTTATTAAATAGAGGCGCCAAAATGTCCAATACTGACCATTCTAATCCTAAATGTCTTATTTAAAAAATATGGCTTTGTTCTAATCCATTCTAATACGAATGGCCAGTTGGCATATTTTCTTGAGTGAACTCAAAGTGCATTGGTGCCAATCGGATGCCATTCTTATAATAAAAAAATACTCCCGGGCGGCCGAAAATATCAATCTGATATGAGCAAAACAAATCTTTTCCAAATTTGGTTGAGTAAAAATTTTTGTTTTGGTAAAAATGCGTTTGAAAAATGAAAAATAATCCTCCCCTCTTGCCTACGCCACTATCTGGGTTCTCGGTTTTGAGATTCATAACACGATGATTGTATACTCCATTTCTCGCTGAATGACAAACAAGTTGGCGCCCATAGCGCAGTGGAATTGATCACATAAGCACTAACGGCCAAAAGTTCGAGTCCCGCTTGCGTTTAATTGTTTTAACTTTTTTGCCTTTTTATTTTAAAAAAAAGAAGGGCAGCACTTTTTATAATACCGAGATGAATAAAATGACACCCAAATTATCAACTTTGAAAATTGTTTTAGGTTATTGAAACGAAAACCCTGATCCATCTTTTTGTTTCGATCAGTGATGTATTTGAAACCGTAACCATGGTTACGTAAGGAAGTAAAAACTTCCGACTTCCGGTTCCAATTTAATGCAAATTTTCCAAATCGGAACCGGAAATCGAAAGTTTTTACTTCTGATCTCCAGTTCTAGCTTCCGGGATCGAGAAGTCGGAAGTTTTTACTTTTTACCAAAACTTTCGGTTCCGGAACTAAACAACGGGCCCCAGGTTACGGTTACGTAACCGGTTACGGTTTTAAATACATTACTGGTTTCAATAACCCAAAACAATTTTCAAATTTAATAATTTTGTTGTCCTTTTATTCGTCTCGACAAGTTAAAAAAATGTCGTCTTTCTTAAAAAAAATAAAAAGGCAAAAAAGTTAAAAAATTGGACTCAAGTAGGGCTCGAACTTTTGGGCGTTAATGCCTTAGTAATCAATTGTACTGCGCCATGGGCGTCAATTTTTTGTTGTTTAGCGAGAAATGGAGTATAATCTGGTGTCCTATGTCTACGTTAAAATTTTAACATTTTTCAGAAACAAGGACAGCATATCGAAAATTAAATAAAGTTGGAAAATAATCTGCCTACAATAAAGATATATTAAAAAATTCTTATTAAAATATGAAAATCTAAAATCCGGAAAAATCATAAATGCTTATACTTAATAGAAAAAGCTTACACTATTCAAATTGATTTTTGCTAGCTCTAGCACACTCACGCATATATACTCCGCTCTTGCATATTAATTAGGACATCGCGGTAGGCCCCATGAGATTATTCAAGTAACTTTAAAAAATTATCTAGAAATGTAGCAATTTAGTTGTTTTTGACTAGAACAAAGTTTCCTAATTTTATTAAGCAAAAAAAGTTTAAAAGTCATATTCAAAAAAAGAATTGTCAAAGTTCAAGAAAATGCACACCTTAAATTTGAGTAAAAATTTTACATCCAAAAGATATAAAATTTCTGTGTATCCACGAAAAAATGTCAATATAAGTATAACCTTTCCCCAGCAACAAATTGCCAATGAGCGGGTCGGGAAAATCATTTTAAAAACCACTTTGTGCCAAACCTAATAAAATCGGACATATATCTTTCAAATTACCGGATATCAATCTGAGATTTGAAGGAAAAATGGACTCGTTAGAGACTCGACGCCACTTTACATTTTATTTTTAAAAAATGGAAATGAGGAAGAAATTTGAGAACTCTGAGGAAAAAATTATGATTTTTGAGTTATAATCGTGCTGGATACAAATTTTGGAATAAAGTAAAAATAAAAATTTTGCAGTATCTACTTTAGCGTTTATGTCATTGATTTCTTTGTTCTCTGTGTTTTTTCGACATAGGAAACACGATACCCACGCTATTTTTCAATTTTGAATTAAAGGTCTATGCGTATCTATAGTTTTATGCCAAAATGTTTTTGCCAAATTGGCTAATTTTCTGTATATAGGAGTAATTTTATGCGGGAAATCTATTGCGTGCATTCCCGAACCCTAAAAATGCTTCTCTGACCCTGATCCAGGCTACATGGTGGTTATAAATACCCTAAGAAAAACCTGGATTTGGATCGGTACATATAATTTTTTCCACTTTAACATTACTGGGCAGCGATTCCGAGTTCTTGAAAACCTGCAATGCCAGCACTAAGCAGAATATTTTCGGTAGGAACATAGGAACCGAAATTTCAAAAATTTAATCTCTATTTTAAAAAGTAAATTTTAAACTCATCAAATAAACAATCGTTAAAACATTTTTTCCAACATGGATTTTCACGGATGAGCAGAGAAGAAAAATGAGCTGCAGAGAAAAATTAAACCAAAATTTGCCCAAGAAATTTGCTTGAGAACAAGCAGTGAGATAATTAAACTCGGAGATGAACCCATTAGAAAATGCCAATTTTGAAGGCATTTTCGCACAAAAAATTGACTCTTAACATTTTCTTGGATTAGACAACATTGGAGGTCTCATTAGCTCGATTTTTTTTGTTGAAAAAAGCGATACCAAGAAAAGTCAACATTGAAAAGGAAGTTTATTTAGTAATATGTGAGGGATTAGCAAGCGGAAGCAAAAGCAAAAGCAAAAATTGCATGCAATGTTTTTTGTATGTAAAGCTGGAGCTTGCTCGCCTTTTGGGCACTAGGCCTTTGGTTACGGTTTTTGGTCACCGAGGATTTGGTCACCAAATACAAAGAAAAATCGTGGAGCTAGGTTACTTGGGGGGGGGGGGGGATCCACTTAACATGATCCAAAATTCCAAGGCTAATGCCAAGGCTAAGGCCATGGACTTAGCTTTGGTCTTAGCCTTGGCTTTAGCTTTGGCATTAGCCTTTGCGTTGGTTTTGGCCTTAGCTTTGGTCTTAGCCTTGGTCTTAGCCCTGGCATTAGCTTTGGCCTTAGTCTTGGAATTTTGGGTCATGTTAAATGGGACCCCCAAGTAACCTAGCTCCAAAATTTTTGCATGAGAAATGTTTCTAGGGGTAAAAAATGAAGTGCACATTTTATGAGAATTTTTATTTTTTACAAAAATTTTTTTGACCCCTAGAAAAATTTTTCATTCAAAAAGTTTTATTCCATTGAATTCCCCGCATGAAAAAACCCCCGAGTGCAAAAAATCTCAAAAATTGACGATTTTTCTTTGTATTTTGTGATTAAATCCGCGGTGGCCAAAACTGTGACCACAGGCCTAGTGCCGTCTTTTGTGATATTTAATTTTTTACCTACCTTTCATTGAATAGGAGATTTTAAAGATCCAAAAAACTTACACATTCCCATTTTAAACTCCAAAATTTAGATAAAATAAAAATACAGCCGCAAATATTAAAATATAGGTATAACGAGTATAGATTTTATGAGACGAATATTCTTTTGTGGACCTTCAGGAGGCGAGTGACGAACAAATCAATTCCATCCACACTTGCCTTTTTTGCAATTTGTTGCTTATCAGCTAGGCACTTTTTGAAAAGAATCGAAAAGCAATAATGCCTCTCTCTAAGCAAACATAAAAACGGGACCTAAATCGTTTAAGACCTAGAATCTATTCTATCATTTGTAAAAAAATAAATCATAAAATTTATTCTAGGCTTCAGATGTTTACACGTTGCAATCAAACAATAGTCATATTGTTGTAAAGTTTCCTAAAGGGGACGATAGTTACTCGCGGTCGAGAGTCATGCTTTTGTAGTTTCACGGCGAGGCAAAATCGAAAAAAATTGATGAATTAAAAGTTTTGGTTATATTAACCTGAGGGGCAATTGCCCCCCGTAGTTGAAAAAATTTTCCTAGGACAGTGATATGTTCTGCTGGTATGTCCTATCCACGGGTTACATCGTAGATTAATATTATTCAAGCACTAACTATCTCAGTTTTTATTGTATTTGTTTATGTGATCGTTTGGTTTATTCTAAGGAAGTAAAATGGTATCTTGTTTATATTAAAACTTTTTAAGGCGAAATGACGTCCCATGTAAATTTAAAGGGGTTATCTTTTCCATCCGGCGATATCTTTCCAATATCTTTGTTGCTATAATTCAAAAAATTCTACAAAAATGATTTTCATTCCAATTTCGACAATTTTTTAACTACTGATTTTTGACGTGGAGAATTCGAATTTGACGTCTGTTTGTTCATCTGAACCTGATTCAGAGTCCTTTTTTACTCTGAATCAAGAAATAAGGTTCTTTGTAGAAAAGATTTGATAAATACAGGGTGGTCCCTTTAATCCCGATGATTTGTTTTGCACATAACTTGTTAAATATCGCGCCAAATCATTTTTTAAAATGACGCTAGAGACTTTCTATTTTATATGCAAAAGAGATCAGATCATGATCAGATGATGAGTTTATTTGGAAATATGCCATGAAAAGAAATATGTGCTTTTAACACCATGTAGTTTCCAAAAAATGACCCTAATTAGAATAATTTGATGCGAAAAAATACCCTATTAGGGTAATTCGATGCGGGGAATCGATTGCGCGTATTTTCGAAACGTGAAAATGCTTCTCTGACCCGAAAAGTTAAAAATTTTTTGAAAAAAAATTTACCTTAAATGCGACACCTAATGTTCACTAGTACTTTTCACTAGTACCAACTTTTCTAATAATAGCGGGGTTTTGTTTTGTTAATGCGGGATGCAATTGGTCAGTTGACGATATATACGGTTAAACAACATGTTTATGGCTTGATGATAGATCCAAACGTCAAGGCACAAAATTCGTTCAAAGAAACTTCAGACAGTATTTGCAAAAAATGATTAATTAATTGTAAAAAATAGTTAGATTTTATAACTTGAATAATTTGTTGATGCTCCTATTTTACAAAGATTAAAGAGCAACTTAAAGAATGAATTTTCCTGTTTTTTTAAATTAATCGAGAAATGTTGTATACATCTTTATTTTTCAAGAACAAGTTTTTATGAACTTTAAATCAAATTATTACATTTTTGTTATGATACAAGAAGTAAATTTGTTTTTATGCTGCTGTAAAAACAAGATGGACAACTTATATAAATAAGGAACCAATAAAATTTTAAGTACAACAGAAATAAAAAGATATATGTTTTTGTAGTTTTGATTTTATTTAACATAAACCACTGTTAGAGTTGTAAATATGGGCGAAAATTCAGGCAAAAATTTAAAAAAAGTTGTACTTGCAACTTCATTTTTATCGAGTGAATTCTTCTAGAACTAAAGGAAAATCCGCTCACTAAATGGAAGATACGGGTCTTCGTTCATGATTCAGCGCTTATCCCATATTTAGAATTTTTAATAGAAAAGGACGTTTATATAGTCAATTTTATGCGAATAATTGATTAAGAGTATTACCGAAACATGAAAACGCTTCCCTGACACTGAATTATGGAAGAGGTATATGTATAGAGCAATTTCAACTCTGAATCAGGCTCAGAGAAGCGTTTTGGTTTAATTCGCACTTCGATTCCTCGTATAAAATTACCTATAGAAACTTTGTTTCAAATGAAAAATCGAAATATAGGAAAAAATACTGAATTAGTGACGAAATCCCGTATCTTCCCTGATTCAGGGTTATGGAAGCTTTTTTATGATTCAGAAATGCACACAATCGATTCCTCGCATAAAATTATTCCTAGATAGTCGGTTTTTCATTTAAAATTCTAATACTCTAATTTGGGGGGTTATCGGTTACTTGACGCCACCCTCCATTTTGTAAACTGTTTTGAGGTTTTTGTTGTAAACGTTTTATTACTAATCATAGTTATTTAGATTTTATCACGATGTTTGCCGTATCATTGAATTTGATATTTTTGTGTCTTTTACAAGTGATCGTTTTGGTAACTGCTTTTCCGAATCGTGATGAAAGCTCTAAACCTAGCTCAGGAATTTCTAAATCCCGTGCTGATATTGTGTCTACTTATTTAGATTTTGGCAGCAAGAAAAGTAAAATACCTGTTGAAATTTTTTAAATACAAAAAAATATTTCAGAACATTGTTGGAAAAATTGGGAATCTTTTAAAGAACACGAAAAATATAGATTTCATCATATTGAATATCAATGTCATGATGGAATTATGTACCCTGAAGGTAGGATAATTGATTTTTTGAAATTTCAGTAAAAGTTCTCAATATCATAAATAATGGTATACATCAAGGGAGTTGTGCTAAAAATTTTTGAAAAAAATTCATTTTTGAAAATTTAAATTTTAGGATGCTTCTTTGGCAACAAGGATCTAGCACCAGGAGCTATTTATATCGATGATAACAATAACAGCTATCATGAATGTTTTAGGTATGGTATAATTTTTAAATTTTTAAAAATTTTTAAAATTTCAGAAATGGAACAATCGTCGGCTACCGAGAAGTAATTTGTGACAATACTGAATGCAAGAAAGATATGTTTGAAGCAGAAGATTTGCTAAATTTGTTCAGAGTAAAAGAAGTGGAAGAATCGACTGTAAAAGTTGCACAATCACATGTCTTTAAAACAGTTTTTGATTTTGGTGGTCCGAGTAATTTTTTCATTATATTTTTTAAATCATGCGCAATATATTCCCCGTACCCTAAACTCTTGGATAGCCGTTTTTCAGACCAAATTTGAATCTTTTTCATTTGATTCTAATTCAGGGTAGCCCCTCACTCAGGATCTAGGAAGAGTTTTTACGCTAAGAAAACATGCGCAACCGATACCTCGCCACAAAATACCCCTATATAGACAGTTTTTTATATTAAATTCGAAACTTTTTCATTTGACCCTGATTCAGGGTAATCTCATCCTGGGCCATCAAGGAAGAATTTTCACGTTTCGAAAACAATCACCATCGATTCCCCTCTCCAAAATCCTAAAAAAAGGAAAATCCATGCATCCCTGATTTTTTGGTTTACAGATATGGGCTTTACCCTAAATCAAAAGAGTCCACCAAAATTTCTGCAACATTTTTCGATTCCCCTTGGTCTAGAAAAATATTTTTTATAGATTGTACTAAGGATGGTAAAACATTCAAAGAAAGAGAAGAATATAATGTTGAACATCTTCGATATCAATGCAAAGATGGTTTTATGCATCCTATAGGCTGTAAAGTTGGAGATAACGATTTAAATCCCGGAGATGTTTTAAATGATAAAGAAAATTCTAGTTACCATGAGTGTTTTAAGTAAGAGTTCAAAAAAGTTAAAATTTTGGAAAAAAAATTTAGAGTTGGAACACGAATCGGATATCGAGAAGTTTTCTGTGGCTCAGAGAATCCATGTCCACGATTTAAAGAAATCCAAATAACAAGCTCATAAATCAAAAATTTGAATTGTATATGATTGTTTTTCGTTATATTGAAAATTTTTTTATAATTTTATAAAATATTAACAATCATTCTTGCAAACAGGAAAAATTAATGAGGTATAAGATTTTGTCTTGTTGCACTTTTTGGCTCTAGTAAAATGGAAATGCAAAATTCGAAACGCAAAAATTTCTTCGTTGTCTGGATTTCTGTTGAACTTATGCTGATTCGGATTCATAAAAAGGGCCTTTTCATTAAGTTTTTTCTCTTTGATAAGTTCGACAGAAATCCAGACAACGAAGAAATTTTTGCGTTTGCAATTTTGCTAGAGCCACTTTTTCCATTTTCATGAGCCATGCTATAATAATTCTCTAACATAAAAAAGAATAAAAAATGTAAAAAAATTTCAATTTTCTAATTGATTTGTATAAGTTGAAAATGTGCTTGGACTGTTGCA
Source organism: Acrobeloides obliquus (assembly GCA_034698545.1). Lineage (NCBI taxonomy): Eukaryota > Metazoa > Nematoda > Chromadorea > Rhabditida > Cephalobidae > Acrobeloides > Acrobeloides obliquus. The sequence continues at coordinate 34 of JAQGBS010002145.1, read as the reverse complement.
AAGGTCATAGTTACAGACGCAACGAAGGGTTAAT
>JAQGBS010002144.1:0-13754 GCA_034698545.1 Acrobeloides obliquus | reverse complement strand
GCCGTAAAAACAAAAAATGCTCCATTTTTCATGATCTTTCCGAATATATCATTTTTTCATATAATTGTAACTTACTGGACTGGACCATTAAGCTATTCTGAGCAACATTCAAAAAAAATTTTTGAAAAAAAGTTGTTAAAAAATTCATGTTAAATTATAAGCAAAATTAAAAATCCGATTTTTATCGTGAACGTGGCTCAGTGGTAATACTCCAAGATTCGAGTCTATGGGTCTCGGGTTCAAATCCCACCTGAGTCGATTTGATTTTGCCTGCGAAAAAAGCTGGTGTATTCCAAAAAATATATTTCCTTGTATATTTCCATGACAACTTTGTTTCAAAAAAATTTTTTTGATTGTTGCTCAGAATAGTTTAAAATAACATATTGTCCTGTTACGTGCTTATACAAAAAATTGATAACTCTTATTGACATCATAGCAAATAAGCTTGCTCATAAAACTTTTATTATTGCCTTCTCACGATTTTTTTTATTGCATTTTGATGAAGCTATCTTCATTTTTTGTTATAGCTAATTAGTCTCAAAGAGTAGCACAACATTATTATGAAACTTTTTATTGCCCAAGAAGCCCACCAAATATCTCTTGAGCACGAAAATAGCGGCCGAAATTGTCTCAAATTCTTTTCTTTAAAGTGTTTTGAAGTTCTTGAATTGCTTTCGTATTTGGTAGTCTTCTTCTTATTGTCAGTTGAGATTTTCTTCTTGGAAATTGTTTATTTATTATATAAAAATGGCGTGGGGTATTTCATTTGATATTTTACTTCCGCTTGTGGAATTATATAATGTTTTGATGTAATTCTAAAGCGGGATTTATACTTCCGTCGCGATGCGACACTGCATTTTTGTGTCGCGCGACACGTCGTGAGCTGGCGTTTATAGTCTGTCGCGCGATGCGTAGATTTTTAGATTTACGTCTTTTTAAACCAAGCACTAGTACCTGGTTTGAAAAGACGTTTCTCTATCAATAAGCCTTGGTGGCGCAGTGACAAAGCAGCGGCTTAGTGGTCACTAGATTGCGGGTTTGATCCCCGTTTGGAGTCATATTTTTTCTCTTTTTGCTACTCGACCTTGTGTCACGTCGTGTGGTCAGCACTTGCGACGCAACTATAAACTTCATGGCACTTGCGACGCAACTATAAACTTCACGGGAAAAATTGCTCGCATTATAAACGTAATTGCTCTGCGACGTCGCGCGACGGAAGTATAAATCCCGCCTAAGGATTGCTTTTTTAAAACTTTTTATGATTCGCTAAAATACAAATTTCGACCCTGGTGGGGATTGAACCCTTCCCAATAACATGAATGGCTATCGCCCTAGCCATTAGACCACACGCGTACAGCTTTTTTGTACCACTATTACTTTCTTCCCGATTGGGTTTTTTCTTTACTTTTTCCCCTCTTGTTTCAATACATACACAAATGTCAGCACAGTCAAACCTCCGTTTTATGAAACCCGGCGGAGGACATAACGACCACGCAGAGATGCCGGCGGGAAAATTTGGTATATAAAGAAATCGACTTGCTATATATACTAAATTTTCCTGCCGGCATCCCTGCGTGGTCGCTGTCATTAAACGGAGGTGTCATAAAACAGAGGTCTGATTGTAAATAGCGTTGCCTGATTGCAAGGAATTTGTGTATTGAAACGAAAGAGGAAATAAGTAAGAGGAGAAAAGTAAGGGGGAACAAATTAATTTTGACGAATTTTTCGTGCTTTTCTTAGTGCCCCTTTTTGAACCTCACCATGAAATAGAGTGTAAAAACGATCAAAAAGGACACAACTTTTTATTGACATAGCCTCTTAATTTGATTATTTCTTATTTTTTCTTGCAGCATTAGTCTCTTTAAATAAAGCCAAAAGAATGCGTAATTGTCTAAAAATATCCTTCCTCCAGTACTTTATTAGGATGCAACATGTGTCCTTTTCACCCATTTTTTATTTTCAATTTATTTTAAATAGCTGAATTTGCGTCATTTTCGTCCACCTCTTTAACACTAGCTATTTGTGTCCGTGTCGCAACTAGATCCGCGTAGATCACTTTTTTAGCATCGAAAGTTTCTTAATTTAGTTAAAAGTGATCGAAGCGGACGCTAGTTTTATACAAGAGGATCAATTTTTAATTTGAGGACATCCTTGTTTATTATTTCGAGTATCCGAGTTGAAAGGACTAGTTCACTGATATTTTCGAAAACTCCCTTGATTCAGGGAAGGCCTGTGTATTGAAGCGGAAAGTCGAAAATCGCATTTTTGCGACTTTTTGCTTCAATACACAGGCTAGGAGTAAAAACATACGAGGAATCTGAATTTGACATTTTGTTTTGAGACGCCGTTTCGAAAGGTTTTGAATGTGTTTGAACATTGATACGAAAACCCTGAATTTTACTTTGTTTTTAGGTGTATTTATATATATAAGGTTTTCGTGTCAATGTTCAAACACATTCAAAACGTTTCGAGACAGCGTCTCGAAACGAAAATTTCAAATTCGGATTCCCCTCATGTTTTTAGCCCTAGCCTGTGTATTGAAGCGAAAAGTCGCAAAAATGAACCAGTCTACTCGGAAAAAATTATTTTAAAAAAAGCTATATATTCAGAAAGTTCATGAGAAATGGAGCATTTTTTGTTTTCACGACATGTTCTGAATCGTTATCGTTGCTGAGAAAATCGCGTTTGAAGTTGAGGATTTTTGAGATTTTGTGTATTACAACGAAAACATGAACGTAGTGATATAGACAAGAACGGAATGGAACAATCGTTCAAACAACACATGAACGAGATGACCAAGAAAGGGACGATGAAGGGAATTACAAGCACAATTGTAGCCCCGTTCTTGGTCATCTCATTCATGTGTTGTTTGAACGATCGTTCCATCCCGTTCTTGTCTATATCACTGCGTTCATGTTTTCGTTGTAATACACAAAATTTCAAAAATCGTCAACTTTCAAAGCGATTTTCCCGGCAACAATAACGATTCAGAGGGTGCCATAAAAACAAAAAATGCTCCATTCTTCATGAACTTTCTGAATATATAATTTTTTCATAGTTTTTTGTACTAGTCTTTTAAGACTTTCATATAAGATAGTTTTAGATGAGCTCAATAATAACTTCCACATTAGTTTGTTCAATTTCTTTTTTGCTGATCGTATCACACGTTATAGCAGCACAAAATGTGGATGAAATGGATAAAACAGGTTGAGTTTTTTTCTATCTTCTCAACATTTGGTCATTCACGAATTATTTAGAATTCAACCCATTAGTAGAATCACAAGAATCTCAGTTAAGTGAACACGGAGATGATAAGCGCGCCACCAACCCAAGAAATCCATATTCTTGGCTAAATGTAAGCTTTAAGGCTATATACGTCTGTTTCCGCCAAAGTTCTAATAACAGGGGGTAACACAAAAGAGATATAACATGGATATAACACAGGGGGTATAACACAGAAGAAATATAACACATTCCGACCTCCGGGATCGAACCCTCGCCCTTCGGAGTGCAAAGTGAGAGCTTTATCACTTGGCCATTTTGTTCGGACTTTTTTCTATTGGCGGAGGAAATGGACTATATGTAACCGGCTCTCCCTCTCTCCAATCACGGCACTGTACAAATTCTTGTAAATTTTTAGACAGACAAACGTTCCAAAAACCCATACAGCTGGATGAGCTCATTCTACGATACTGGAAAGCCCATCCCTTACCATAACCGGTATATGAGCAAGAAATCGCCACGAGGTCAGTATGCTTGGATGACCGACTACAAGCGGACCAGAAACCCATATTCGTGGATGAATTTTATGGACTAGTTCATATGGTGCTAAACTCTTTTTTACAAACTTCCAACAAACAGAACTCAAAATACATTCCATGGGCCAACAAATTTCTTTTCTTTTTCTTTACAGTTGCTATAATAAAATTTTGTGTAAAATTTGTATAAATATTTACAAAGTGAGTAAAAAAGTGCATTTTTGTGATTTTGGGGGCTCGAAAAAATTGAAATTTTTTTACTAAAAATGATCCATGAGTCATTTTTGCGCGCATTTCCGATGCATGAAAATGCTTCCTTGACCCTGATTCAGGGAATGGGTTCGATGTATCGACGCGAAAATTGAAAAAAAATCTCTTTCCACCCTGAAAGCATCATCTAGAGGTTAATTTTTATGAGGAGAATCGATTATGCACATTTTCTAAGAATGAAAAAATTATCTTGACCCTGATTCAGGGAATGGAGTTTGTGTATTGACGCGAAACTCGAAAAATTTTCTACACCATCTCCAAGATAATTTTTTCATGCTTAGAAAATGTGCACAATCGATTCTCTCACATAAAATTAGCCCCAGATGGGTGCTTTCCGGGCGAAAATAGAAAAATTTTTTAATTTTCGCGTCAATACACTAATCCATTCCCTGAATCAGGGTCAAGGAAGCGTTTTCATGCTTCGGGATCGCGCGCAATCGATTTCTCGTATAAAATTATTCCTGTGTGGGTCTTTTTTAGTAAAAAAATTTTCCGCGCCCAAAATATTTTTTTCGTCAAAATTCGAAAAATTGACTAAAAATTGAAAAATTGATCAAACGGATCATTCTTAGTTAAAAAATTTTCCTGGCTCAAAAATCACAAAAATGCACCGTTTTTTAAACTCCATGTTTGAAGCCGTATAAGTACAAATTGTAAAAAACGTATTATACATGAGATCAATAAAATACACACAAAAATCAAAATTTATGAGGTGCTCAAGGTCGGCTTCAAGGTGTTATGACCATTAAATTGTTGCCTTGTACTCATCCGAATGCTGCTCGAAAATCCGTTCGGTGAGCTCGTTCGCGAGCACAACTTTTGACGCATGGAACAAGTAGTAATTGCGGTGTACTCATCCATGTTTGAAGCCGACTTTTGGAGACCATCTCGATCGGTTATGAAGCAGAATCTCGAGGTCAACCATTGGAGACCGTACATTGTGCGGATTTGACTTCGATATCTAAATGGAATTGTTTTACAAATGAAATAATACAAGCTCGATAATGCTTTCCTGATTCAGGGTCAGTGTATTGAAGCGAAAATAAAATTTATTAGTTTTTTATATGAAAATTCTCGTTTCTGGGGTTTTTCGATGCGGAGAATCGATTGCGCGTATTCCCGAAGCTTGAAAATACTTCCCTGATGCGTGCAATCGATTCTCCGAATCGAAAACCCCCCAGAAACGAGTATTTTCATGCAAAAAAATCCGAGTTTGACATTTTTGAAGCGAAAAACACTTCCCTGATTCAGGAAAGATCTATATATTGAAGCGAAAAGTCGTAAAGATGCGATTTTTGCCTAAAAACGACTCCTTTTGGGGTAAAAATATGCGGAGAATCCGAATTTGACATTTATAAAATTCCTTGGATTCAATAAAAGTTGTATATCGACGCAGAAATTCGAATTTTATAAATGTCAAATTCGGATTCCTCGCACATTTTTACCCCAAAAGGGTCGTTTTCAAGCGAAAATCGCATTTTTACAACCTTTCGCTTCAATACACAATACACCTTCCCTGATCAGGGAAGCGTTTTTCGCTGATTCTCATGATGATCCGTCGTTTTTAGGTGAAAATCGCATTTTTACAACCCTTTGCTTCAATCACAATACGCCTTCCCTGAATCAGGGAAACGTTTTTTCGCTGATTTTCATGACGATCCGTCGTTTTAGGTGAAAATCGCATTTTTCGACCTTTCGCTTCAATCACAATACGCCTTCCCTAAATCAGGGAGACATTTTTTTGCTGATTCTCATGACGATCCGTCATTTTTAGGCGAAAATCGCATTTTGCGACCTTTCGCTTCAATATACAATACGCCTTCCCTGATCAGGGAAGCGTTTTCGTTGATTTTAATGACAATCCGTCATTTTTAGGCGAAATTCGCATTTTGCGACCTTTCGCTTCAATACACAATACGCCTTCCCTGAATCAGGGAAACGTTTTTTTGCTTCGAAAGTGTTAAATTCGAATTCTCCGCATGTTTTTATCCCTATAGAGGTCATTTTCGAAAAGTTTTTCACGTGGACGGTCCCCCTTCTATTGTATGGTTGCTCCCACCCTGGAAAGAAGGGCTAACAAACTTTGTGTTACTTACCGACTAGAATAAGTACAGTAGAAAATAAATGATGAAGAAGAATTGATCACAATGAGAATATTATTGATATCATTCAACAAGTACCCAACGGGCTGTTTGAATAGCTCTGAGTTGAAGATTTCCAGCACATTCAAACAAAAGCTCAATGTATAGCAAAAGATGAACACTAAAACTTTTCATAAGCCGATGAAAAACAAGAATAGAATTTTCTCGTCAATATACAACTTTGAGTAATTCAGGAACAAATTTTCACTACGTTCATGTTTTCGTTGTAATACATAAGGTTTTTCAAAAATCGCCAAATTCAAACGCGACTATCTCTCGGTAACGATAACCATTCAAAGGTTAACTCTACACTTTTAGATTAAAGAACAATACTCTATTCAAAAAGTTTGTGTATTACAACGAAAACATGAACGCAGTGAAAATTCGTCCCTGAATCAGGAACGAATTTCCTACCGATGACAACAAAGAGCAACATTTTGGCAGTTTTGTGCTCGCGTTTTTCCGACGCGACTAGATCACGTCTGGTTTCTGTTGCCTCAAGGATGGTTCTGGCAACCTGAAAATTTTTATACAAGTTCAAATAGATCTTTGGAGCTACTACACAATAGAAGGAGAGGGAGCCACCCACGTGAAAAATTGTTCAAAAATTTTTTTCTGGAATTTTCTAGAAATGACACTTAAAAAATGCGAGGAAATCCGAATTTGAAAATTTCGAAGCAAAAAAACGCTTCCCTGAATCAGGGAAGGCCTGTGTATTGAAGCAAAAAGTCGCAAAAATTGCATTTTTACGACTTTTCGTTTCAATACACAAACCTTCCCTGAATCAGTGTTTTTTCGCTTCGAAATGATCAAATTCGGATTTTTTACTCCTAGAGGTGTCATTTCTAGAAAATCCCAGAAAAAAATTTTCGAACAATTTTTCACGTGAGTGGCCCTCCCTTCCTATTGTATAGTAGCTCCAAAATTGTATAAATCAATCTCACCTGTAAATTTAAAACACATAGAATGAATAATGGTACAACGAACTGTGTTACCGACGTGGCAATATTCTGATACAACACCATGTACCAATGATTGTCGCGCAAAAGGCCGACAATCACCATATCTTCGGAGATATGCTCATCGTTGTTGATGGTGTACTCCCAGAAACGAATGATGTTATAGCCGATGGAGAATATCACTATGCTAACTATGGTAATTATGGCACGCGTACTAAAAATTGAATGATTGTGTGCTAACGGATTATAAAAAAGCCTTCTTCCAGACACGGGCGTTTTTACAACTTTTCACATCAATAAACGGAACTTCCCTGAATCAGGGAAGCGTTTTTTGAAAAAAAGCAATTTTTGAGACTTTCGCTTCAATACACAGACCTTCCCTGAACCAAGGAAACGTTTTTTCGCTTCGAAAATTTCAAAACTTACATAGTACAATGAATTCGCACCGCGAATGGGTGACACACAGCCAAGTACCTATCAATAGTGATGCTCACCAACATCCAGACTGACATCGTCTGGGCCATTAATGTAATAGGATACGCGTAGACCAAAATTTTACCCGTAATTTGTACAGAGAAACCTTAAAGGACCTTTGTTTATTTGAGTAGATAAAATATTTATTTTAATATATTTATTTGAGTAGACAAAGGATAAGTCTATGGCTAGGCCAAGGTTAAGCCTAAGCCTAAGACTAAACCTATGGCTAAGCCTATGGCTAAGCCTAAGGTTAAGCCTATAGCTAAGCCTAAGCCCAAGGCTAAGCTTAAGACTAAGCCTATGGCTAAGCCCAAGGCTAAGCCTAAGGCTAAGCCTAAGCCCAAGGCTAAGCCTAAGCCCAAAGCTAAGCCTATGGCTAACAAGTATGCCTAAGGTTAAGCTTAAGGCTAAGTCTAAGGTTAAGCCTATAGCTAAGCCTAAGCCCAAGGCTAAGCTTAAGACTAAGCCTATGGCTAAGCCTAAGCCTATGGCTAAGCCTAAGCCTATGGCTAAGCCTAAGTCTAAGGCTAAGACTAAGGTTAAGCCTATAGCTAAGCCCAAAGCTAAGCCTATGGCTAACCCTATGGCTAACCCTAAGCCTAAGCCTAGGTCTAAGCCTAAGCCTATGGCTAAGCCTAAGTCTAAGCCTAAGGCTAAGCCTAAATATACTCAGATAAATATTTTATGTACTCAAATAAATAAAATATCTACTCAAATAATAATATTCCTATTCGGAAAGTTCATGAAATTTGGAGCATTTTTTGTTTTTACCGCATATTCTGAATCGCTAACGGCATCGAGATAGTCGCATGTGAAGTTTCGACTGTATATTACAACGAAAACATGAACATAATAATCAAATTCCTGAATCAATAAAAATCTGTATATTGAGAAGAAAAAAATTCATAATCCTTGAGGTTTTAGAAAAAAAGTAAATACACCATTTTTATATCTCGATGAGACATATAAAATGTCATTAAAATTATCCAATTTGAAAATTGTTTTGGGTTATTGAAGCGAAAATTTTGATTCATGTTTTCGTTTTAATAACCCCAAACAATTTTCAAAATAGATAATTTGGGTGTCATTTTGTTGGTCTCATTTAGCTGATAAAAATACTATATTTATTTTTTTCTAATGCTCAAGAAATTCAAATTATTTTCTTCTCAATGTAAAGATTTTTATTGCTTCAGAGATTTGTGATGTTTTCGTTGTAATACACAGTTGAAACTTCACAAACGATTATCTCGATGCCTTTAGCGATTCAGAAAATGCCATAAAAACAAAAAATGCTCCAAATTTCATGAATTTTCCGAATATGTACAACTTTTTTTTCGAGGGAAGTGGTCAAAAATTTATGACTGATTTACTAAATGTTTTACCTGGAATGACTTTTTGCAACTGGCTGAGTGAGAAAACTGGCATGGCTAAGACTAAAAGGCACAAATCCGAGGCGCTTAGACCAGCCAACAGAATATTTATGGATCTTCGTCGAAACGATGAACTAGTGAAAATGATTAGACTCAATGTGTTCATTATGGCTCCAGTTAAGCACATCAGGACCATCACACACGTGAAGAATAGTGACAGCGAGTTTATAAGCGCATTGTCTTAATTTTATTCATAAAGTCTGTTCATAGCCTAGTGGATAGCAACACAGACTTTGAGTTTGAAGACCCGGGTTCAATCCCGTTCGGAGCCAAATCTTTTTGCATTGTCCAAAATTGATGAAAATTTTTGTCTAGGGGTAATTTTATGCGAAAAACTCTATTGAACTCCAGGTCTTCAAACTCAAAGTCTGTAATGCTATCCACTAGGCTATGGTTTTGGAACCTCTCCACGAAACAAACTTTATAGAAATTTAAAATTGTTTCATGAACATACCTTCATAGGCTTCTACCAAGTCGATAGTTTCGTTAATTATTAGTTCGGGTGGTTCATTCATGTCGGGCACTTCAAATGAGTTATTTTAGTGGGAGCTGTCAAACAATGCACGGAACATAAATTTTAAAAGGAAAATAATAAAATCGCGAAAACAATTTTTGGTACAACAAATCCCTTGGAGTTGATTCCATGTGAAAGAGCAGAAAATTCTGAGCATCTTTTGCTTTTACGGCACTACTTGAAACATCTAACGATTAAGAGTTATGAGCGAAAAAAATTTTCAAATGAGGTTGAACATTAAAACGAAGGGATTGAATTTGAAACAAATTTTAGTTTTTGCTTATAAACTTTAAAAATTTAAAGGTTCGATTAAAAAAGAAAGCGGTATTTCTCATAGCTAAATGAGACGAATAAAATGACACCAAAATGATCGAAATTGAAAATAGACTTGGGTTATTGAAGCGAAAACCCTGATTCATGTTTTCGTTTCAATGTTCAAACTCGCTTGAACTTTTTTTATTTCGCTCATAACTCTTGAACGTTAGAGTTTCAAGTAGTGACCACTTTAATAAAAGTAGTTTTTTTCTGCTAAACACAACCACGCAGGGATACGAATTTCTTCCGTCAAACACGACCACGCAGGGATGCGAAGTTTCTCAGATAACATCGAGATCTTAAAATTGACGCATACGAGGAAGCTAGTTTGAGCCTAAAATAGTGGGAAGTTTTAAAATGTTACTTGGAGCCATAAATTAATGTCAGTGTGTATTGAAGCGAAAATATGAAAAATTAATGTCAAACAAAAAATTCGAGAGTAAACTTAAATATTTATAGACAGAAAAAGGTGAAGAAGATAAAATGGTTTTTCTTTCCATAAAAAAGAACTCAGCTCCCCAAAAAGATCGAATCATGCACCAATTAAGAATTTAAAAAAAATTTATTCTCATCATTGCGCCCTCATGCTTCCCTGATCCTGATTCAGAGAATCATGCTCCCCTGATTCGGGGAATCATGCTCCTCTGATTTAGGGGATCATGCTTCCCTGATTCAGAGAATCATGCTCCCCTGATTCAGGGAATCATGCTTTCCTAACCCTGATTCAGGGAATCATGCTTTCTTGACCCTAATTTACGGAAATACGAGTGTGTATTGAAGCGAAAATATGAAAAATTTGGTTTCAATACACTAAAAATTGGCGTCACTGCGCACACGAGTGTGCAATGTGTTATCTCCCCCACATTTGGAATTAATTGAATGTCAAACTTAATTTCTAGATGAATTGCATAAACTTTTCGGAAAAGTTTTACAGCACCAGTCGACTTTTGATGTCATGTGAAAGAGCACACAATTTCGAGCATTTTTTGCTTTTACGGCACTACTTGAAACTCTAGCCGTAAAAAGTTATGAACAAAACAAAATTGCGAAGAAAAATTTTCAAATGAGTTTTGAAAGTTTCGGTAGCACAGTGGTAGTGCACTTGGATGGTAGCCAGGAGTCTGGTTCGGGTTCGAGTCCCGGTCGGGTCCGAAAACTTTTTCGTTAAACAAAAACCGTATAAAAAGTCTTTTAACGGTGATGGGAAATAGTCAAAATTGAGAAAAAATGATAAAGAATTTAAGGTTGTGGGACGAGGTGGCCTCAGTGGTGCAGTAGGTTGTGTGTTTGGTTGTTGCCCGAAAGGTCGTTGGTTCGACACCCAGCTTGGTTTTTGCCCAACAATTGGTCTCTTTTAACAGTGATGAGAAATAGAATTGTCAAATTTGAAACCAATTTTTTGGGCAAAAACTAAACGACGAAGCTGGGTACCGAACCAGCGACCTTTCGGGCAACAGTCAAACACACAACCTACTGCGCCACTGAGGCCACCTCGTCCCACAACCTTAAATTCTTTATCATTTTTTCTCAATTTTGACAATTCTATTTCTCATCACCGTGAAAAGATTTTTTGATGCGGTTTTTTTACGCTGTTCGAGTATCACTAAGCTATGAGATTATGTTCAAATCAACTCTTGGCCTTGTTGGGAAGACCGAGAAAAGTTGATGAAAAATTCAGTTACACAAGATTTATTAAAACCGCGCCGAAACCACGAGAAATTTTATCGTTTCCTTGAACCTTTCTATAAAATTCATTTATATGGTCTAGCTCTACGCCTCCATGGTAACTGAATCGGGGGAAATGATTTGTCTCCAAAAACATAGAAAAAAACAATAAAAATTTTTCACATGACATAAGCGTTGATTGACGTTTGAGCAAGTACAATTGACTGTGAAAACCACGAACCCCAAAAGAAGGTGATGCAAGCAAAAACTTAATTAGTTTGAATTTTTAATAACAAATAACATTAACTTCGTTGAAGGGAATTTTTTCTTTTTCGCACTTCTCAAGTTGAAAAAATGGTGGGTTTTTTCAGTGAAAATAATAGACTTCTCAGGAACATGCGAATTTAATCATAATTTAGTCCCCAGATTCTTTTATGATCAAGTTCTAGTTCATAAAGGTCAAAAATCGAGTTTGGTATAAAATCGAGTTTTGTCGAAAAATTGAATTTTGACCAAAAAATCGAGTTTCGGCCAAAAAATTGAGTTTTAGCCGAAAAATCGAATTTTGGGCAAAATTCGGCGGTATCTCACTTCACCCACTGGACAGTTCACCAACCAAGGACAATTCACTCATCATGGACACTTCACCCATCGGACACTTCACCCACTGGACACTTTGCTCCCCATAGACATTTCATCCATCATAGACACTTCACCCACCATGGACACTTCACCCACCATAAACACTTCATCCATTGGACACTTTACCCACCGGACAGTTCATTCACCATAAATACTTCCCCCATCATAAACACTTCTCCACTGGACAGTTCATCATGGTCTTCAAAAGGTGGATGAACTGTCCGGTGGTGAAGTGTCCAATGGATGAAGTGTTTATGGTGGGTGAACTGTACAGTGGGTGAAGTGTCTATGGTGGGTAAAGTGTCCATGGTGGGTAAAGCGTCTATGGTAGGTGAACTGTAACAGTGGATGAAGTGAGATACCGCCTAAAATTCGATTTTTTGGCCGAAACTCGATTTTTTGCTCAAAATTCGATTTTTCACCTAAAACTCGATTTTTGGCAAAAAAATCGAATTTCGACCGAAAAATTGAATTTTTTAAAAAAAAGGTGATGCAAGCAAAAACTTAACAAATAACATTAATTTCATTGAAGGTAACTTTTTCTTTCTTCGCACGTTCAAATTGAAATGACGGTGGGTTCTCAGCGAAAATAATAGGCTTCTTTCTCAGGAACATGCGTGAGCTAAATAATAATTTAGCCCCAGATTCCTTTATGATCAAGCCCGAGGGCAATTATTATCACAATTATGAACATTGACGCGAATGGCCATGCAAAAATAGAAAACGTATGAGGTTTATTTGGATTGAAGATCTTCATGACGTTTGCAGTGAGCAATTGTTTGTTAGATTAAAGAAAATTACTATCTTCCAAGATTATAAAAATTTAAGAGCTACTTCGGTTGGGGGGAGACCCAGTCAACATGGTCTCAAAACGTTAAAAATGTTAAAAATTCAAAAATTTTGTTCGAAAATGCGCTTTCTAGGGGTAATTTTGCATGAGAAACACGATTCTGATATTATTTTCACACCAAATGCTTCCGAAATGGTCAAAATAAATGTTTTTTGGACAGGTGGATGCCAGTTACAAAGAAATTTTACAAGGTCAAATTCTGTGGGCAGGAGTTACAGCAACTTTTTTACAGAGCGTAGTTACAGGGAGGTGTTATTGGGGTGCAGTTACAGGGACGAAGATAAACACTCTTCAGTTACATACATGAAAAGTATACGATGCAATTACAGGGGCGCAGTTACAAGGATGCAGTTACAGGGGCGCTGTTACAGTGATGCAGTTACAGAAAGCATCTACAACTACGCCATCCTATAAAGATGTCAAAAAATGGAAAGAAAACATAAAACACAGAGCGTTCATTTTGGACTGCAACATCAATGTTTTTAGTTGTTCTCGCACCCCCCCCCCCTCTAACGAATTTCTATGTGGTCTTTTTTAAATTGTAGCTGAACTATAGCCGAATAAGTGTTGCTAAAAATTTTCGAAATCCGTTGATCCTAACATAATCAAAAATTACTTTGAAGTTTTCAAAGTCGATTTTCTTCGCCTTAACAAACTGTTAGAAATTTAATTTTTGTATGAAAATACAGAGCTTTAGTCCCTCTAACTCATGCAAAAAACCGTATATAAAAAT
>JAQGBS010002143.1:0-13756 GCA_034698545.1 Acrobeloides obliquus | reverse complement strand
AACATAGAGGGTTAAATTAACCTACAAAAGCATAATAGAAAAATGCACCACGTAAAATTTCGTGTACTATCAAGAAAAATGATAGAAAAAGAAAGAAATAAAGTTGATGAAAAAAAAATAAATTAAGAGGAATAAAAGTTAGCCCTTATCTTTTGGGTTGTTCAATAATTTTCCGGATTTTCAGTTTTCATCAGGTCATTTTTGGCAAAAATTTCAAAAATCGAATTTTTCACATAAAAAATTCGAAAAATAGAATTTTTGGTAGATTCCTAAAAATCAACTTTTTGGACAAATCGAATTTTTATCAAAAATTTATTTTTATGTAAAATTCGAATTTTAGGTAGATTCTAAAAATAGATTTTTTGAAAAAATCTGATTTTTATATGAAAAATCGATTCCTTCATGAAGTGAGGCACTCGGAAGCCGCATTTTTCGACGAAGTTTGAGGAAAACTTTGGGTATAGCTTTTGTATAATGCGGTGGTACGAAGAATAATCTTTATTCAACAACGTTTCGGAGTTTAACCCCTTCTTCAGGTCTTAAAGTCTGTTTACGAGTTTATGGTTTAATGGTCGTTAGATAAGACTTTGGTTAGAAAATAATCAAAATTATTTATTAATAAATAAAAATTAACAATAAATATAAACTCTGTTTCATTGCAAAAATCCAAAAAAAGTAAATACGCAATCCTAATGGCCCTGGAGCCGTCGAGGAAGCATACGCGTAATCGATTTTTTGCATGATTTTATCCCTATATAGGCTGTTTTTGCAAAAAAAATTTCTAGGATTAGTCCATAAATGTCACCCCCTTTAAACTTTTATATATATTTAAAATAAAAATATTTTTTGTCAGAAGATGACCAAATATTAAGAGGTACAAAAGTTACAGTAGATCCCTGAGGTGTTAGCTATAAATTAGGCTTAAATTTGGTCTTTTAAAATTTTTTGTTTTTTCATAAATATAAATTGTCAAAAAAACCCATCATACAAATGGAATTTTGCAAACTGATAAATATTTTTCTATAGAAGGCAGCGGCAGCCACATTAACAGGCAGAAGATAGATTCTCCTCGCAAATGGCTGATTGTGTAAAGACCATATACTTGTGTAACACAGACTTGAAAAGTGCTCTCTATTTATTGAATCATCGCGAAAAAAAGTTCTTTGAACCTGGTGCAATCAAGAACTTAGATAAAAACAACAACCATAAGATGGTGCAACAAAGTTATATAAAATATAGCCAAAATGAAAAAATGAATTAGTTTGTCGTTTTGTATGGTTAAATGAAAAAGTTTTATCCAATTTTCTTCTTCTTTTTTATCCAACTTTTTTCATTTCTCATCTCTTTTTTTATTTTGGGTTATTAAAACGAAAATTTCCAAAAATTTCAAGTGTTTTCGTTTCAATAACCTACAATATTTTTAAAATGAGGTAATTTGGATGTCATTTTATTCGTCTTATCGAACTATAAAAAATGTTATATTTTTTTAATGTTACGGATTTTGAATTATTTTCTTTTCAATATACAGATTTTATTGACTCAGGGAAAAACTATTCGTCGGGACCCAGGTGCATGTTTTCGTTATAATAAACAGGTTTCAAAAAATGGAGACACCACCATTTTATGTACAAAACACGGAGGAACAACCATATAAAAAAGGAAAAACGATGCAAAAATGGAATTTTCGGCCAAAAGTCTGTACATGGACTCGATGAGACGAATAAAATGATCCAAAATTATAAAAATTGAACATTTTTTGGGTTATCTTTCTTTTCAATCTTGCTTGAAACGAAAACCCTGAATCATGTTTTCGTTTCAATAACCTAAAACAATGTTCTATTTTGATCATTTTGGTATTGGAATACTATGTTTTTCGCCAGTTGAACCTTTGTCTCAATTGACATAATTTTCTTGTTTAATTCACGAATTTCCAAAAAAGATTTTTTCTTCAAAATATAGGATAGATTTTTGATTGTTTAGAATATGTCACATAATCGATACGTTCAACATTTTTCTACTGACTCACGCAATTACCCCTCTAGCTCGCACCAAACTTATGCTACTATGCACAACTGTGTATCAACAAATACAGCAGCATTTCAACAGCAAGCGTTTCAAGAGTCTAATTTAATTGTGCAGGCTGATTCTAATATGGGCATGAGTTGTGGATACTCCATTTCTCCACAAGAATATTTTCCGTATGGAAGTCCTAACTTTTTTGGCACCGATGTTGTGCAACAAGAGCAAAATATGTCTCCAATGAATTCGTCAAGATTACCGGCAACGCAAACATTGTCAACCAATACTCCAAGTAAGATTTCTATATAAATACCTATGTATAAGTCTAAACCTAAATCTAAATCTAAGCATAAGCCTATGCCTAAGATTAAGTCTAGGATTTCCATATGCCAAATTCCGAAATTTCTATACATAAGCCTAGACCTAAGTTTAATCTTAAGCCTAAGCCCAAGTCTAATCTTAAGCCTAAATCTAAGCCTAAACCTAAGCCTATGCATAAGCCTAAGCCTAGACCTAAATCTAAGCTTAAGCCTAGGCTTAAACTTAAGCCCAAGCTTAAGCCTAAGAGCAAATCTAAGCCCAGATTTAGGCCTAAGCCTGTTATACAGAGTTACCACCAGTAGAGTTTATGTCAAAATTTAATTAAATTAATATAATATGTTAGATATGGGCTCTTGTGCTCAATATTCCCTACAACCCTCTGATGCTTCAGCAGATTGGAGCCACGTTGCATATGGTGTTGGTAACTCAACAAATCCATTTGTTTATCCAGAAAATGAGCACCAAGATCAAGGCTTTCCATGTAATACAACCTCTCCAATATCTCCAACCTCTCATTTTTCTGATTCACCTGGAAGCATTCAAAATGACCCATTTCTTCACAGCCCGACTTGTTCACCAGTTCGAAATAGGTCTTCTCAACAAATGCCAATCAATATGCCAGAAAACCATCGTGTACTTCAAGGTCGTGTAATAAAGTTGGTAAAGATAAATAAAATTTCGGCAAAAGACAACAAGACCCGTGGTTGTCCTCGAAAATCAGGTGTAAATAACAATGCCTCTGCTCATGTTGGTGGTATTGTCCGAGAAGTGAATCAAGTCAATCGTAGAACAACTGACCAACAGACATCCGGCAATTGGATCGAGTTCAATCCTGGTGCAAATGATCGTAACAATTTGATTCATCGATATTACTCACACGACAAAGTAAGTCATAAATAGGGTTGCCACATGTCATTTTACAAACCATAGCAAAAATCGGTAAAAATCAGAGAAATTTTTTAAAAACCGTAGAAAATTTCATGACTCTTTTGCTGTATAAGTTGAAATAACAAACTTTCCGTTTAATACTCATTTTTATAACATTAGAAAGAAAAGTTTAAAAACCGGAGAAAATTTGAAAAACCAGAGAACCGGAGAAAATGTCAAAGACCGGAGTAATTTCTCCGGTTCCGGGGCGATGTGGCAACCCTAGTCATAAATATTCACGGCGTTGCAGGTCAGTGTTTGAATCAGTTGTACAACGGAATGATTTTGCTGTAATCTGTTGTGTTAACACAGCAGAAAAAATTGTTGTGCATAACACAGCAGCAGAAAAATCTGTAAACATAACAGAAAATATTTATGACTGTTGTGTTCATACATGGGCAAGCAGGGGGGTACTGGGCCCCAAAATACGAATTGGTCCCAAAGGTTACTGTCGACCAAAAAAGAAAACGTCGACAAGCGAAAAAATCGAAATACAAATTCGTTCTGGATTTATGAATTCGTATACGAATTTTCGCAACGAATTCAGTCTGGACGGCTTTCCAAATAAGAATTGGTCCATTAATTTTACTCCCGATACAACGAATTAGGGCGGGGGAGGGGGGTACAGTACCTCCCCCTGCCGATGTATGGTTGTGTTGTACACAAAGAATATTCTGTTGTACATCATAACACAACAGATTGCAACAGAATCATCCTGTTGTGCAACACAACAGTTTTGCACGTTAAAACTGTTGTTCAACAACACAACAGATTGTAACACAACATTTTAACACAACAGATTCAAACACTGGCAGCGGCACAAAGTGGGTTTCAGTTTTGGAGAGGGAGGTCCCCAAAAATTTACCTTGATCCCTCTCACATTTTTTTCGAAAATTTTTTAAAATTTTGTGAAAAACACAAGGGCCAAGGTGATTTTTTAAAATTTTTTCAAAAAGATTTTGTAGTTTTACATTCAAACAAAAATTTAGTATGCTTTAATAATGTTAGAATTGGTGCAAGCTTGCAAGCATGACGAGGACATAGCTAGGATGAAAAATGTTCTTGAAAAAGAAAAAATTATTGCCATTGAAGATGGTGAATCTATGCCCAAAATAACAGATGAAGAAGAGTTGGTTGAAACAACTTTAGATCATTTAATTGTGACTTCAAACTTCATGCGTGTCACCAAAGATCGTAGAAGTAAATCGTATAAATATGAAATCAAAGTTTAGAGAAACTTAGCTTGTAAAATTTTTATAAACTTATTTTACCTCATGGCCCAACTTTGCTTAACTTGCCAGATCGGACGGTCGGCTTTCTTATCCACTTTACTATGCTGTATCAAACTATCGATTATAATTTTCTCTGCCACAAAAACAGTCTGTATTAATGATGCGTATTTGGAGTCAAAAAAGTAACCTTGGTTTCTTTTCTATTATTAACTTTCGCATTGAATCTCAAATTTTTTAATTAAATATAAATACTACAATTGAGTTAATAGTGTTGGTAGAAATATCCAGCCAATTTTGTAAGAAACCTAGTATAAATTTCCATTGCCCAGGAGCTGGAATAATTGATTAGCCAAATGAAAATAGGTGATAAGTACATAAAAATAGGGTGAAAATAAAAGTACAAAATTTTTCCTATTTGAGATACGGTGCTTGAAAGTTGGATATCCCAGGATTTGTGCTCATTTTGTACCCTGCAATAAAAG
Source organism: Acrobeloides obliquus (assembly GCA_034698545.1). Classification (NCBI taxonomy): domain Eukaryota; kingdom Metazoa; phylum Nematoda; class Chromadorea; order Rhabditida; family Cephalobidae; genus Acrobeloides; species Acrobeloides obliquus. Next base: position 8,775 of record JAQGBS010002143.1, on the reverse strand, counting down.
CCCAATATGTCAGCCAATCTAAAAGCTTTTCAGATACGGTTTTTTTATTTTATAAATATGATATTGTATAAACTAAAAAACCGTATTTGAAAAGCTTATACATTGGCTGACATATTGGACTTTTATTGCAGGGGTACAAAATGAGCACAAATCCTGGGGTATCCAACTTTCGAGCACCGTATCTCGACATAGGAAAAATTTTGTACTTTTATTTTTCCTAAAAATGCAAAATTTTTTATGAGTTTCTCTATTATGTTCCGAGATACATAGAAGTGCAATTTTTGCATATATGGAAAAAATGCCTTCTCGGCATTTTGCTGCACATTTTCCAATTCATTCAAGCTACCAACTCGTACGACGAACTAAACTAGTTGTCTACACTTACCAAGTAGCCTTTTGCGATTCAGCAAAGTGATTTGAAAACAGCTTCAGCAATATATAATTTTCCACATAAAAACTTGACTCAATACGTCAAAAAAAGCTTAAAATCTTCGACAATCTATAATCTTCGACATTCTAAAACATATAATCTTCAACGTCAAGCAAAGCTTAAAACCCTTATAATCTCAACAACCTAAAAAACAACAACAAAACAGCTTACGCTTTTGCCGATCTACCTCAATATTAGCCTATAATATAGTATTCATTCTACTCATCTCAACCAATTGATTCAAGGTCAACCTCCTAGTGGCTCAAAGAAGGGTGAAAGAGGGAAGCTTCCCCCTTAATCAGAAAAAAATGAAAAAGTTTTTTCTAATGGCCCTTATGTTTTTACCCAAAATTGTGGAAAATTTTCGAAAAAAGGATCAAAGCAAATTTCTTAAAATTTTTGGAATTTCTCCCCTCTCCCAAACCGAAACTTACTTTGCGCAGCTGGGACCCTCCCCCCTCGTAGCTACGTTACTGGAGTAGAGTTTTTGTACAACATCCATTATAAGTACTTATTTAAGACAAAAATTTTCATAAATGCTTTATTTAAAATGTATAAAAGCCATAATAAATAATTTAATGCATGATAGAAAAAACTTCCAACAAGAATGAAATTTTTGTCATTTGGTTTGAGCAACATAGAGGGTTAAATTAACCTACAAAAGCATAATAGAAAATGCACCACGTAAAATTTCGTATACTATCAAGAAAAATGATAGAAAAAGACAAGAAATGAATATATCTATAAAGTTGATGAAACAAATAAATTAAGGGGAATAAAAGTTAGCCGCTTATCATTTGGGTTGTTCAATAATTTTCCGGGTTTTCATTTTTTCATCAGATCATCTCGGAAATTGGCCCATGGGGAGGGGGGGGGGTGCAAAAAATCGAGTGCGCACAAATGGAAAAATCAAAAATCCGACGTACTCGATTATCGAAGCACACACTTCAACCCCAGTGCGACAAACATTAGCACACAATGGGCCCAATTCGAGAGTCTCGTAGCTCCACTCAATGTATGAGTCGTCTATCTCGGATTTTCGACCTTGAAAACTCTTTGACCCTGATTTAGGAAAGAGAATCAACAAAGTCAATCCGTAGCGTTGTAAAATAGGCTTTCACGATTTTTTAAAGCTCAAGATCATCAAAAACGGATGAAAACTGACGGAGAAGATAAGTTTTAAAACTTTTTCTTCTCTAGAGAAGAAACTTCCTCTAAAATCGGTTAACTTTTACAAAAATCATAAAATGCCATAAAAGCTCAATAAAGGCAACCGGCAAGAATTACAAAATATAAAACAAATCAAAGTGCTAACTCCTGTTGTGAGGTACTTTGAGAAGAAGTTTCATGTGAGAGGTATTCAATCGCTGAATGACTTTCTTTTTGTATAGAATTCTGCTTTTTCGTCTTTCCTAGACTGCTTCGACGTTGTTCTAGTCTAAATTTGTTGTTTTTATACCATTTTTCATGATCAATGGTGTCAATATTTGAAGGTGTAGGTCATTTTTTGCAGAAAAATGTTTAAAAAAATTTACAAGTCAAAAAAATTCTTGACCTCCAGGAGGAAAATTTTAAAAATTTCTTGTGAAACCTATCGTTTTTTATCTAGACCATTACAACTAACAAAAAACACGATTTTCCAAACTAACCTTGATAACGACTTCCCCAGTCGACTTTTCATGACTTTCTTTTTGAAATGGAAAAATCGTCCACTCCCACTGGGCTGTTCCTCATCCACGATATTTTCTTGATCATCATGTGAAAGCGAAGGTGTTGCATTAGTAGAAGAAGATAGAAATTCTTTCATTTCTTTCCGCCTCTGAGCTTTTATGCGTTTATGAGAGGGTTTTCGTAACATTGTTGCCTAAAAATTGATCATTTTTTCAACTTTCATAAATTGTTTTGGTGGATCTCTTAATATTTTGTCCAAAAAATCAAATTTTAGACAAAAATCTAATTTTTTAACAAAAAAATCAATTTTTATTTTTGGTGAAAATATGCCCTTGTTTCTCTAAAATTCTGAAACTTTTCCTATGTCGAAATATGGGGATGGAAAGATGATCATCTCGAGCGTATAGCTAAAAATGGACCCTTACCATAAAAGTCCTCAATCTCAGCCAAGTTAAAAAATTTTCAAATGCGGTCTTTTTTACTTTATTGGTATGATGTAGAGGTACAAATTTGTAGACAATTATATTTTGATCTAAGCTAACTCCAAAGAGTTACACTCATTTTACCCACTTTTAGAGAGTTTTAGATAGTCAATTTTCACAAAAATTTAAAAATTATTGAAAAATCGATATTTGCACGAAAACAAGATGAAGGAACGTTTTCGCGCTTCGGGAGTGCGCACAATAATTCCTCGCATCAAATTACCCCAATATAGGTCATATCGAAGAAAAATTTTTTGTCGGAGATTGACCTGAACCCATTCTTTAATAACCTTCAGACAATGCGTCTTAAGTGGCTAGAATTTTAAAATAAAAGGTTGTTTCAAAAGTTCCTGGCCAAGAACAAAATTCGTTTTATTTCAACAACTTGGTATGAAAATTTTTTCTCCCTCAAACTTGCCTCGGTGGTGCAGTGACAAAGCAGTGGCTTCGTGGTCACAAGGTCGCGGGTTCGAATCCCGCTTGGAGCCAATTTGGTTCTAAATTAGCCAATGGTTCGAAATTGGCTAATTTGGAACCAAATTGGCTCCAAACGGGATTCGAACCCGCAACCTTGTGGCCACAAAGCCTTTGCTTTGTCACTCCACCACCGAGTCAAATTTGAGGGAGAGAAAATTTTCATACCAAGTTGTTAAAATAAAACGAATTTTGTTCTTAGCCAGGAACTTTTGAAACAATCTAATAGTATTGGTTAAAGGAGCATGGTCGCGAAAATGACCTTTCTAAAAAACTGCTCTTGGAGGAGGTTGATCCACAAAATGGATCTTGGCGTCTCCATTGAACAAGGATACTATTAACTTTTATTAAATTAAAAACTATACAATTCAGAAAAATGAATAAAAAATACTGTTAAAACTAACAAAAAAAGAAATATATACAAAATTAAGATCATTAGTAAGCAAGATGGATAAGGGGGACCATAAAACCCTAACGAAGGCGCCTCCTCTAATACCTTTCGCCCCCCCCCACGCGGGGTGGAAGGGGGGAGTTGTCGACCAAAAAATAGTATTTTTGACAAAAATCGCATCTTATTTTTTGAGTTGGCTGTCCTTATTTTTATTTTATCGACCTGGTAACCCTGGTCCATTGGTTAACACTGGTTGTTTTCTTATACATGCTCAAATCATGGGTCTTACATACCCGGATTTTCAAAGTCTTCATGGCACATGAAAAGACTTTTTTCAACGCGTTCCGATAGGTTCTCAAAACGATCAGAGTGATAAGCGTATCCAGGATCACATAGAGTTGATACAGAGGGTATTGCCAATCGTCCAAAAGCATGTAGGCGAACAATAGGAAATGAGAAGATTTCGGCATCATCGCCGGAAAAGTTTGGTTCATCATTGAGAGAGATGATGATTGTGATGGGAATTCGAATCCAAGAGTTTGACTAGATGAATTTGAATTTTCTGAAAATATTTATTTTGGTCTCAAATTTTTTGAAACTCATCAAATGTTAAATTATATAAATTTTAAAAAGTCTATGTTTGGAAGTAAAGGGCTTGGTCTTAGGCTTAGACTTACGTTTAGGCTTATGCTTAAGTTTAGGCGTAGACTTAGGGTTAGGTTTATTCTTAGACTTAGGCTTAGAAGTCGGTTTAGGATTAGGACTAGGCTTATTTTAAGCTTAAGATTAGGCTTAGAATTAGGTCTAATCTTAGAATTGGGCTTAGATTTAGATCTAAGCTTAGGCTCCTTAGACTCTCAAAGGAAGCATTTTCACGCGACGGGGACGTGAGCAATCGATTTTTCATCCTATTTTTATCACTAGAAAGTCATTTTTCAAAAAAAGTTTTTGGATTAAGGACCCTAATTTGGGACCATCCTTTAAGAAAAATAGTATTTTTTGCCAAAATTCTCTTACAAGTTTTTTATTACAATTTTAAATACCGTTAGGATTTTTTTGTATTGTGCCTTGACCATTGAGAGACACCAAACTGTAAGAATTCATGCTAGTATCCATGAAAAAATCAGCATAGACATGCATATAAATAGAAGAAATCATATACAGCGAATTAACACAAGCTTGAAATAGACAAATAAAAGCCGCTTTGCGTAAATCACTATAAGTACTGAGTTTCGAGTTGCTTACCATCTTCATCATTCCTCGAACTTTGAAGACAATCAGAGTGGAAAAAATGATTGTGCCAATTAAAAGAGCCAAACTAATACCTAGACAAATGTAGGCATTTTTCACGGTTGCGAATTTGACCACAGTTGCGAAGACATAATGCATCAACATGGCCACATCATAGGCTAACAGCCATAGGAATATTGTTTTTTTGGTGAAAATTTTTTCATATATATCAGTGAAGTAGAGATAGAAAAACCGTGTGAATGCTAGCGGAAAAATTGACTCTACAGCTAAACCCAGGCTCCAGTGCTGGATTATTTGTATAACTTTGATCTTCATATAGTCAGGGTAGAGATACGTGATTTCCATGGCGATTCCCAGGATTAGGTTGAGGATAGCCGTGTGGAAGACAAACCATTTGGCGTCTTCGTTTTTTTCTTTTCCGAATAGCGTGATCAGGATGAGAGTGACAACTGGGATATACATGATATGAAGCAAGAATTTTGTAAAAGTTTGGCTAATGTCATGGATGAAGGTACAGAAGTTTTGGGGAATCATTTGATTTAGTGGTTGTCCATTTTGTTGAATATTGAACATTGTAGACACATTTTGTTGAAATACTAAGTCACACATGTTAGCTTTGGTGATGTAATATGAAAGAAGATCAGAATCAAAAATTGAAACGGGTCGGTCCAAAAATCGGGCCCAGGTCTCTAATTTTCTTTTCCAATAGCTTTTAGGCTGGAACTTTTCGAATAAAATTATAGGAACTCAAATAGGGGTGAATTAAAAATGATATTGAACTTCGCCAGATGTCTTTTAGCTAATGAAAAATTTTGAACCTGATCTCTAAGTCTTCTAGAATAAAAAATAAGTTAACAGCCGCTCTAAGACATGAAGAAAACGGTGTGTTATTCGTTTCTTAAGTTGAAAGGGAGGTTCCGTGAAGCTTGTGTGAGTATGATTAAAACATAACACCTGTATGTCAAAATTCGATTTCGAATAAGAGACGCAATACAGGGTGTCTCAAAATTATGAAGACTTTTTGATAAAATAAAGTGACTACTGCACTTTAAAAAGTGCAGTAGCTTCAAACTTTTTATTACCAAAAAGTCTCCATAATGTTGAGACACCCTGTACTGTTAAAAATATTAATCTAATTGCTGTTTATAATTTAGAAGTTTATGCTAAATTATCCCCAATGAAAACTAAATAACAGATGCTAGAGATTCATGGAAAATTAAGTTTGTGTGCGTACAAAATATACAGGAAAAATGAAAATAATAAGCTCACTACGGTAAACATGTGGTTTCATGTACCAGTCGACTCTTGATATAGGGACACCCGAAGGAGGATCAAACGACCACGCAGGAATGCCGGAGGGGAAAATCGCAAACAGAATTGTTGAAGCTACTACACAATAAGGGGGGACCCACGTGAAAAAATTTTCAAAATTCTTTTTCTGGAAATGACCCCTTTAGGGGTAAAAACATGCGGGGAATCCGAATTTGATATTTTCAAAGCGAAAACGCGATTTCCTGATTCTGAGAAGGCCTGTGTATTGAAGCAAAAAGTAGCAAAAAAGCGCAGCGACATTTGCGCACGAACATTTGCGCATGCAACATTTGCGTTTTTCGAAATTTTTTGAGCAAATTTTCACTAAATGTCCATGCGCAAATGACGTTGCGCAAATTTCCATGCGTAAATGTCCGTGCTCAAATGTCCCTGCGCAGGTGTATATGCGCAAATGACGCTGCGCAAATGTCTATGCGCAAATGACGTTGCGCAAATGTACATGCGCAAATGTTGCATGCACAAATGTACATGCGCAAATGTCGCTATGCAAATGTCCATTCGCAAATTTCCGTGCATAAATGACGCTGCGCAAATGTGTGTGCGCAAGTGATGCCAACCCCGTTCAATGGGGTCTAAGAGCCGAAATAGCTTCGAAATTTTTAAATGAATTTTTTATATTTTTTTAAATACAGGGATAAAAACGGTGTCCAGAGGACCGTTTTTTTAATGAAGCACCGATTTTACTATTTAACCATAAATACTATAAATGTATGACAATCTCTTTTAACGAAGTCCTCAACTTTTTCAGTACCCATGTACTTGTCATTACTTCTTTTGCAAAATTTTCAACACAACCTCATATCATAAGGTTGGTTGCCTTGTCAACTTAATCTTTTATTCACTAAAAGACATCTGGCGAAGTTCAGCAATACTTTTTTATTCTCCTATTTATATATTCGAAAATTACCTTTCCGTTTTTTAGCTTACAGTCCTTAATTAATGTTCTATAAGGAGAACGATCATGATAATCACATGTCTACCTTAAGGAATTTATTATTCTCAGTCCTGTATACTTTGTGCTAGCACAAACTTCCGAAACTAATTTTCATTAAAAAAACCTCTTTCATCTGATGTTTAATTCCATCGGAATTTTTTTATAGCTTCTAAATGATCAACTTACAATTAAATAACATTTTTAACATACGTTCTTGGCAATTAGATTTCGGAATATAGTCATAACACAACCTCATATCATGAGGTTGGTTGCCTTGTCAACTTAATCTTTTATTCACTAAAGGACATCTGGCGAAGTTCAGCAACACTTTTTTATTCTCTTATTTATTTATTCGAAAATTTTGGAGTTGCTACGCAAGACTGTCCCGTTTCGATCTCTAACGCTGCTGAGTCGAAAGAAATCTTCTTCCATATTACTATACCAAAGTCAAAATGTGTGATTTATTCCAACAAAATGATTCTATGTTTGCTATTATGCAAAACTTGAGCCAAAATGGACAACAACTAAATCACATGACTCCCCAAAACTTCTGCACTTTTGTACACGAGATGAGTCAAACATTGACAAAATTCTTGCTTCATATCATGTATATCCCAGTTGTCACTCTCATTCTGATCACGCTATTTGGAAAAGAAAACGAAGACGCCAAATGGTTCGTCTTCCACACGACTATTCTCAACCTAATTCTGGGAATTACCATGGAGATCACATATTTCTACCCCGACTGTGAGAAGACCATGGCTATCCAAATAATGTTGACTTGGAGTCTGGGTTTAGCCGTAGAGTCGATTTTTCCATTGGCGTTCACACGATTTTTCTATCTCTACTTTTCTCGCATCTATGAAAAAATTTTCACCAAAAAAACAATACTCCCATGGCTGTTAGCCTATGATGCGGCCTTGTTGGTGCATTTTTTCTTTGGAACCGTAATAAAAAATGTCTACATTTGTCTAAGCATCAGTTCCACTCTTTTAATCGGTACCATCTTTTGTTCCACACTGGTTTTCCTCAAAATTCGCGGCATGATGAAGATGGTCGGTGACTCGAAACTCAGTATTTATGGTGATTTGCGTAAAGCGGCTTTTATTTGCCTGTTTCAAGCGTGTGTCAACTCCGTGTATATGATTTCGTCTATTTATATACATGTCTATGCTGATTTTTTCATGGATACTAGCATGAATTCTTATGGCTATGTGTCCCTCAACGGTCAAAATGGAGCAGGAAATCTCAACGGTACTTAAAATTGAATTAGTTTGTACAGGAATTGTTGTCATTTGGTTTTTTGAGTTTATCCAGTTACTAAAATCTGTTTTGAACAATTTAAAAGAGCATTCTAGGGTAATCACCTATGCCGAACAAGAAGGTGAACATATCTTTTTGACTATAACAAGTTTTCGTGCCGATATCCCAATTTTTTCAATTCATTCAAGAACGATCCCCAAAAATAGGTAGATATGAAGAAAATCAAGGATTTGAACATGAAAACTTGCTCTAGTCAAAAAGATTTCTCATCAATATGTTAGCGTAGGTTATTATCCTAGAAATGTTTTTTAGATTGTCGGATTTCGGGAACCGATAAACTCAAAAAATCGAGTACCAACAATACCTGAACAACCTAATATATAAATTATAAATCTAAGCCTAAGCCAAAGACAACGGTAAAGTCTAATTCTAAACATAAGCCTATACACGCTCAAAAAAAATTTGCTAACTTAAGTAGAATTCTGCTTAAAATCGCTCTTGGTAGAAAAATGCTTAAATTTAAGCATAATTCTTCTTAAAATACTTA
>JAQGBS010002142.1:0-13760 GCA_034698545.1 Acrobeloides obliquus | reverse complement strand
TAAAAAAAGAAAATTCAAGTTACCCTCGTAGTTCCAATATCGTCCACTAAAAATTTAGATGATGAATAAGCTTTTTGCAATTCAGACATGGCTAAATATAATTTTTTTCTAGAATTTTATTTAGACTCTGTATAAAATTTCAGTGTCCATAATGCAGTAGTAAGCGTCTCATTTTATATCAATCAAATGGTCGAGGGTTCTATCCCGCTAAAGTCAAAATTGTTTTGACTGATTTAAAAAAGTTTTTAGAAGAAATTCCACATAAAATTAATCGAAAAATTTTTTCCTTTTATTTCTCCCTTAGAATTCTTTTGGGGTATCACAAAATGGTAAAATTTTTGTCTTTAGGTAAAAAAATCGGCCAGAGGTTACTCATCCAGTAAAGAAATTGAAGGAACAGGAGGAAGCATGAGTAGAGATTTCTTAGATATGTTTTGTAGCTGATTAGGTAATATGTAGAGAGAACGTGAGGGAGCATGAATGTGGTAAAATTTCTAAGTTTTTTTAGGTAAAAAAAAATTCGGCCAGAGGTTACCCATCCAGTAAAGAAATTGGGAAACAGGAGGGAGCTTGAGGATGTGGAAAAAATTTTTACCCTTCAAGATCGAAATCTCGCTCATTTGACTGTACAAATCGATTTTTGACGAGATTTTCGACCTTCCTATGGTTTTTCTAGGCGCTGAACAAGAATCTGCCGTTATTTTTTATCCTAGACTTCGCAATATAGTCAAAAATGACTTATAAAGCACAGGTCTTTTTTGAGTTAAAATATGGGATCCTTCCAGTAGTCAAAATCAAAAAATTCCGTTAGATTCGAATTCTCCATGTAGAAAAAACCTCCGAATGTAAAAATTCAGACGAATTGGAGAACTTTTTGAAAATTCGAATTTTTTCCCCCTTGGTCCACATTCATGCTCCCTCACGGATTGAAAAAATTGAATTTTCAAAAAGTTCTCCAAGTAATTTTTTGTACTTACTGGTTTTCGGTTATTGATAACACGAATTGAAGGAATTTTTGAATTTTGACTACAGGGATCACCCCTACGCAGAGGGAGTACAATCCATTTAAAAAATCAAGAAATTAAAAAAAAAAACAAAAAATTTGAAAAAGATAAAAATTATAAATACTTAGCACAAAGATAAAACACCAACGCAATTCCCAGAAAATCGCCTCAAGAGTAGATTATCAATGTGCTAAACAGCTGTTGGTTGAGTATGCACAATGTTGGGGGAAGTATGAAGTTTAACCAAAGCAATTCATAAACTTTTAATTTTGACGTCAAAATAAAAAAGAATAGAGGAAATAAAAAGTAAAAATTTTATGAACAAAGGGACCAGAAACCATTTTTCATTTCATAAATTTTATTTATTTATAAGGAACTCTATCAACTTGCCCCCTCCGATTTTGCCGAAACCAGACTCAAAATGTTCCTCATATCCGACTTAATTATAAAATTTTTTGGAATTAGTTCCCATGCGCCTTCCCCGAGGAGATATGAGCTTTTAAATTTTACAGAATATATAGAAAGTTGAATTGATTGCCAATTTTACCTGAATCAATCAAAATCTGTTTATTGAAACGAAAATATTGGTCATTAAAAAATTCAAAATTTACCGACCCTTTTGGGACGAGCGATAGCTCATTGAATTCTCGAGACCATAAGGAATTCAATGAGCTATCACTCGTCCCAAACTAGTCGATAAATTTTGAATTTTTAATGTCCAATATTTTCGTTTCAATAAGCAGACTTTTATTGATTCAGACAAAATTGGCAATCAATTCAACTTTCTGTATATTCTGCAAACTTTAAGCGCTCATATTTCGATGAGGAAGGCCTATGAGCACGAAATTCCAAAAAATTTATAATCAAGTCGAATATGAGGAATCGTTTGAGACCGGTTTCATCAAAATCAGAGGAGAGCAAGTTGATAGTGTTCCTTGTTAGTTTAAAATAATTATTTAAATAAAAAAAGAAAGTTTCGATTAGCGCCATTCATAGTATTGATGAGGCTTGCTTTATGAAGAACTTGGAGTATACGGACTCCAATGTGACCCATTTGCTCGAAAAGTATCCCGCATATAATCACCATACCTAGAGTTCAGATATCGCCTATAATAATTAGGATCATTGAAGTCGTGCCTGAATTTTAGTATTAGGTACACTCATTTTACCCAAATTTACCAATATCCTTTTGGCTGAGGAGTATTGTTAAGCTTATAAAACGGACTATAAACATATTCACTAAAGACCTTCCTTCGAGGAGAGCTTGCATCCCAATAAGATGGGCTGTAGAGATATTTGTCGTTTAAATAAGCATTTCCTCTTCCAGTGACCTAATACCATGTTTATTTGAAAAAAATTATTTTATTACTCGTCGATAATCGCAAAAATCATGATATTTCCCAGAAGGTTTCGATTTATAACTATGTCGAAGAAGGAAAGCTGTGAGATCAGAGACTGTGTTTGATGTTGCCTAAAATTTTTTAACAATCTAAAATCCTGATAGCTCTCATTTTTGGGAATTTGGAGCTCGGATTAACACGCCGAGACGTGGAGATCCAGGGAATTTGAAATTGGGCAAAAGTTTTTGGATAATAATTTTTCATAGTGTTTCCGAGTGGAAGGGGGGAGGGGTATAAAACCCTTGCACGAGGGAGGTTTTACGACCTCTTTCTCCCATCCGTCTATAAGTGTGCAGGAAACAAAAAATTTGGGATACCCCCTAAAAAATTTTTAAAAAAGATTAGGGATTTACTCTCGCTAAGCCGCCACCAAGAGTCCGGTCATTGACCACTTTTCGATAAAAAAAAAGTCTTTCGTTAAGATGTAAGGGGTTTAGCCACCGTCTTAGGGTTAGCCCCCAGAGGGTAGCGGCTTAGCGAGAGTTGACTGTACCAAGCCTCGTCGTTCAGTTGATGGTATAGAGACATGTGATTTGGCTTTAACCAAAGCTACTCCTCTACAATCATATCTTATATCTGTATCTGTCATGTTGAGTCTAAACTTGATAATAAATTTAAAAAATATTATTCAAATAAAGACTATAAGCGATAAAGCTTTTTAAGGATAAAAATTATTCTAATAAATTACACAAATTTATTTTAAAAAAATGAATACATGGAATATAAATACAATGGCAGTCTTTATAAACATTTGGAGCTATTTCGGTTTGCTATCTCACTAGCTCATTTAACTATAAAAAATGGTTAATTTGTAGCAATTTTTTATAATTAAATAAGACAAATAAAATGACACCAAAATTACCCAATTTAAAAATTGTTTTGGGTTATTGAAACGAAAATTCTGATTCATGTTTTCGTTTCAATAACCCAAAACAATGTTCAAATTGGATCATTTTGGTGTCCTTTTGTTTGTCTCATTGAGCTATAAAAAATTGCTACAATGTCCATTTTATGATAATTTAAAAATCGATTTTTCCGAAAAAAATTCAAAAAATGTTGTGCATTACAACGAAAACATGTACACTAATTCAAAAATTTCAAACGCAATTATCTCGAAAACTACAACGATTCAGAACATGCCGTGAAAACAAAAAATGTTCCATTTTTGAGATAGCTAAAACCGAAATAGCTCCAAACAATTGCTGATTATTTTAGTCGTTCAATACCAATCATAATATTTATATGGCCGGCTTTTATAATAGCTTGGTACATAGTCATACCAATAGACTCGATTCGGTCGGAAAGTATCGCGTAAATGCGCCCCATACCAAGGATTTGTACTACGTCGATAAACATAGGGGTATTCATAATCGTACCTAAAAATGAAACTCATTAATTTTAAAAGGCCAACCAAAAAATTACATAAGGGACCTTTATGAAACTTTAGACACACCCTGATAGTAATATCGAGCTATGATGTTGGCCCCATTTTGCAAGACCCCCTCCCACCAACAACAATGGAGAGGGGCAGTGGCGTAGGGAAGAGGGCGGGATGCAGTGGTGTAGGCAGAAGTGGGGGGGGGGTGAGCACTTCCCCAAAAAAGCTGATTTTGTCCAGAAAACATAAAGAGGACCCTTATATGTAGAGATTTTTTTAAATTTTGGCCCACGAAGGGGGGGGGTGCCTGCCCCCGTTCCCTTGCCTATGCCACTAGCGGGATGGCAGGGAGCAGGTGTCACTCAGAGGCCAAAAATAGAAAAAACGTTCATAAGAGTCCCCTTATGATTGTGGGGTGGTGTCTTCCCCTGTCAAACTTTTCCCCACTGGGAGGATCTTCATTTTTGGGCATGTCTGAGAAAGGGGTACGAGAATTCACCCCTTTTTCATGTATGTTACCAATGTCCTTTTGGCTTATATGAATAGCTAGTTTTATATGATGGAGTTGGTACAAAAGTACTATACAATCGTTTTGATGGATAAGCAGCATAGCTATAAGGAGGATCATTATAAACAGGTCGATATCTATACCCAGTCTAAAAATCTTACAACCCTGTGAAAATTTTAAACAATGCCTACTCTTCTAAAGCCACAATAATAGTGAAACGGCCAATCAGACTTGGTCTTTACACTATGCCTAAGAAGAAATGTGGTTAAGTCGGGAATGGATTTCGAGTTAGCCTAAAAATTTTAAAAAATATAAAAATTGAGATATAAAAAATAACCAGCTTCCTTCTTTCTAAAACAGAAGGGATGGCAACATGAGATTTGGCTCGAAGAAGTTGTACACCCCTGCCATCTTCTCTTACATCAAAGTCTACCATGCTGGCTCTAAAAAATAAAAATAAAAAACAAATACAGGGTGGCGAAAAAAGCACACTTTTTTGCTTTTCCGGATCCGGAAATTTATTTTTCTAAAAATGACCCCTATAGGGGTAAAACTCTAAAAACGCTTGCCTGACCCTGATTCAGGGAAAAATTGGGTTTTTGAAGAGAAAGTGACTTTTTTCGCATTTAGAAACAAATATGAAAAAAGACACTTTTCGCTTTAAAAACCCAATTTTTCTCTGAATCAGGAAGCGTTTTCGGGGTTCGGGTATGCGTGCAATCGATTTCCCACATAAAATGACCCCTATAGAGCCATTTTTAGAAAAATAAATTACCGAATCCCAAAAAAGCAAAAAAGTGCTTTTTTGCGCCACCCTGTAAAAACTTTCCACACGGTATTCAATGTTTTTAATTTAGTACTTATTATAACTGAGACAAAACTGTAAGAGCTCCGAAATTTCGTGAAGGGTCAAGAATTTTTAGCGACCTTTTTTAGTCGGCTAAAAAAACAAATATCATATTTTTAACATTCGTAAGCATAAAAAAATCGAAGTTATGTATCAAGCAAAGAATAACTAGCATAACAGAAAATGTGTGGGAGTGTTGGATGCATTATAGATCAGAAAAGATTACAACAAATTTGTTAGACTGGGGTGAAAAATATCTCGTAGAAATGGGCGCTCTAGAAACAATGAGATAAGGAAAATATCTTTGCAAAATCAGCTTGAGGCATTTTTGAAATCGATATTTATCAAATTTTGAATAACAATTTTTTGCTTAATCGATTTTCTATATTTGGATTTTCAAATTTTATTCATTTTTAATTATCATAAGCAACACGCGTGTACAAACACCCCTCCTCCCGAAAATTTTCACTTTCATCAGAAAATTCTCATAAAAACATAAGGGAACCAATTTGAAATTTCAAAAAAATCAAAAACCATCTTGGTCCCACTTATTGCTTCGATAATATACCAAAATTTTAGGCAAAAAACAAAAGAGGGAACCATTTTTTTTAAATTTTCAAAAATCACCTAAGGACGTTTTTGGGCTAATGGAAATCGCCTAAAGAGGTTTTTAATAGCGACAATCGCAGCAAGATCTTTTTTGCATATAGTCGGTTTCAATGAGAGAGAGCTAGTTTTATAAAAAATCGATTTTTTCGAAAATACGGATCAAAGTGTCTATCCCCCTTTAAAGACTTTTTGAGAGTAGGAAAAGATACAACACAAAAAGTTACAAGAAAAAATATTTCTGCAAAAATTCGTGCAAATAATTAAAACTAATCATTAGTACAAAAAAGAAGAACAGTACAAAAAATATTTGCTTATGTTTATTAGATACAAGATAGGAGCAAAAGTCCTCACCTAAGGGGCAAAAGTTCTCGCCAAGGGGGCAAAAAGTTCTCGCCCAAGTAGCAAAAGTCCTCGCCAAGGGGGTAAAAAGTCCTCGCCAATGGGGGGAGGCAAAAAGTCATTGCCATGGGGGCGAAAGTCTGGACATTTCAAAAACGTGTTTTCTCAACAATTCTGGACGAGAAAACACCTTTTCAGCATTTTTGACAATGTCAAGATTTTTGCCCCTTAGGCGAGGACTTTTGCCCCTTGTATTTTAGCAGTATCACTTTTCGTACAATTGTTTTCATACGGTATTTTTCGTACAATTATTTTTCGTACGGACTTTTCGTACAAGTACTTTTCGTACGGACTTTTCGTACAGATACTTTTCGTACGAACTTTTCGTACAAGTACTTTTCGTACGGACTTTTCGTACAGATACTTTTCGTACAAGTACTTTTCGTATAATTAATTTTCATACGGACTTTTCGTACAAATACAAAGGGGGTGGGCAAAATTACTCGCCAAGGGGGCGAAAAGTCCTCGCCTAAGGAGCAATTTATGCGAGGATATACCGCCCCTTACGTGAGGACTTTGCCCCCTCCCCCTTGTATTTGTACGAAAAGTACCTGTACGAAAAGTCCGTACGAAAACTAATTGTACGAAAAGTACCGTACATTGTTGTTAGTTTAAGTGACATTGTTGTTAGTTTAAGATAAGTAAATAATTTTAACAAGGTGAATACGCGCCTCTTTTTTGCATGCTCATAGTTTTTTCACACTGCGGACAAAATTTTCTGAGGTTGTTTTTCAATCAAAAATCAATGCTTGTTGTTTTCTAAACAACCTTTAGCCTCTTGTCTTTATGTGTTTCGATGATCGATTTTGTGGAGATTCTTCCGGCATTTTTCCTCACTGTTTTGATCAATTTTTAAGCGTTTGTTGGAAGAGTATTCTTTTTTTATTAAAGAGAGTATACGCCAAGTACGCTTCTCCTAATTGACTGATTTTTGGTACTCGGGGTTTTTCGAGCACGAGAAATTGATTGGCGCAATTTCCGAAAAATTTTTCATGACCCTCTATCTGGGTACCCCATGTTAAAAAAATTAATCTTTTCATAGGGAATCATGAAAATTTTTTGGACCTCGGGACTTGCACCAATCGATTTCTCGTGCCCGAAAACCCCCGAGTACCAAAAATCAGCCAATTTGGAGAAAAAATTTTTCGAGAAGCGTACTGGGCGTGCACCCCCTTTAAGAAAAATTGATTTTAGGAAGCCATTTAAAAAAAATGGCCGAATCACTAAAATCGAATTTAACTTCTCACATCGAACGATATGGGCGCTTGCCCCAAACACGAGAAGCGTCGGTTATTCGCGCTAGCGAGTTTGATACAACTCCAAGATATATTGTAAGTGTAAGAAAATTTTCAAATTAAAAAAAAAATTGAAGATTAGTTAATATTTTTAGAGGACACCAACTTATGGCCAGCCAGATCCATCATCACTTTTCCGAGCTCGAGAACGTTATCGCCCACAGAGATTGTTGCGCTATCATCAGGAACTTAATCAGGTAAAATAAGTTCAAACGAGTAAAATAAAAAATGGTTGTCATGGCTATATCTGCCCCAGTCTATGAAAAGTGACGACCAAATGACAAAGTGGATTTAGTCCGTTTCCGCCCATAATGGAAAAAATAGTCCACTGTTGATGGCCAAGTGTTCCAAGGCCGCTGCCCGATCAAAATTTCATTTGACCCTTAATTCAATTTCGATGATTTTTTGCCTATCATTTTTTATTTCATTTTTATGATTTTTTGTATGCTAAAAAATTTCTGAACAATTTTAGCGCGACAACTATTGGTATGACACTGGTTATGTCTCTCATATTAACCCCTATTCGGACTCGTATCTCGGCGCTGTTGGTCACCCATACCGCTCCTACGTACAAGATACGATGATAGACAGCTTCTCACGTGCGCTTGAGATGTACCGTAATGGACAGGTCAACTTCTCGACTCTTAACAATTACTGGCTTACTCCCAAATACTGGGATGGACGTCATAAAGACTGGCGTGAACTTTATTCATGGGACTCGGAAGCGCGTTATGTTCCTAGTTACTATGACCATCGTGTCGCTAAAAGCATTTTGTATTATGCTTAAATAGTTTTTTGTAAAATTATATTTTTAAATAATAAGTAAAATGCTGGTGTTTCTTCTTTGATTTTTATGACACAGGTTCTGATTCATTTCGCGCAGACGTTCCATTAGAGCCTATACCGAATCATGAAGCGTTTTCAAGGTTCATCAATGTGCGCAATCGATTTCTCGTACAGAAAAATCCACAAGGGTTATTTTTTCGAAATTTAAAAAACTTGAAAAAATCGCAAAATCCAGTTTATTGAACACCTTGTATGGTTTATAATTTTTAATCATAAGCTTTATTTTAATTGCTTTTCAAGAATTTGAAAATACATAGAAGCTTCATTAGTTTTTGTGAAAATTTTGTTTTCTATCTTCTTTTTGCCAATTGGAGCACGTAAAATTACTATCATTATTGCTAGTATGTACATGGAGTTAATCTTAAAAGCAGTCATTATAAATACTAATTATCTCTCTTTCTCAAAAATAATTATCGAGAAAACAGTTTACCAAGAAAACAGCTTACCGAGAAAACAGCTTCGTATACTGTCACTCTTGAATACATTTCAGATAAATTGATAAATCTTACAAGAATAGCACTTAATAAATATAGTGTAAAAATAACAGAATGAGCGATGACAACCGGTACAATAGTGCGGATTGTGGAAAAGTTTTCATTGACTTGATATCTTGTGCTTAAGTTGTATTCCAATGGTACTGTTTTATTATTTTTCAACGGAGTGACTTGAAGATTGGAAGTTAAAAATCTAAAAATTAAAATAAATTTGGAAATAGTGTATGAAATTGAACTATAGGTATATACAGGGTATTCAATAATTTACTTCCGACTTTTGAAACTTCGCCAAAAATCGAGTTTATTTCATTTCCTTCGCCCTAGGGCTTACTCGATTGCTTCGTTTTTTCCAATTTTTTGGGAGGTACCCCAATTTTTTTGTTTCCTGCACACCTACCCCCTAACTACTAACTTTTAAAAAAGATCGCATGTCCGATTTACCGTTCCTAAGATCTCGTGATGACTCACCCACTTACTTACTTACGAACGAACACAGGAATGGGTTTTTTATATTTATGATTTGTCGAAATTTTTGCCAAAAATCCCATTTTTCTTTAAAATTTTCGGCTTTGAAAACCATAGCCCACTAGTCCCCGCTGGATACGCCACTGATGTGTATATATACCTTTTTTCTTGTCTCTTATTAATTTGTAATAAAACAAGATCGGCGATAGTTGATGTTCCATCGATGAAGAACATGATCAAGTGCATGACTTGATATTCGGGATTTTTTCCTACGCTAACACAGATAAATGTCGTGTTACTCAATGTAGATGCCATGCTTCCAACAAAATTTGACCCAAAAACATATACATTTGAAGAAATAGCAACAAACCACTAAAAAACGTTCATTTTTTAATTTATGAATGAGGAGTGGGGAAGAGAATCAAAATTCATAATTGTTTTACATTTTTCGGATGTGAGGATACCCTCACCCCTCCCTTCTTTAATGAAACGATCCGTATTTCATTGAAAACTCCCTAACACCAGGAACTATAAAAAAATTACCATAAAAAGGGTCAACGATATGCCAAATGAGTATCCCATCTTTTCATATTTCTTAAGATAAAGTGTAGCCAACGCTCTTTCAATCGACATTGAAACATGTGTTAGAGAAAACCCTAATAGTGAAGTATAACATAATGCTCTATAAATAATGCAAGCGTAATTAACAATGAGTAAGTCACATGAATCTTTATAAGTCCAAAAATGTATCTAAATTGTTTATTAAAGGATCGTTCCATTTTCGGGGAGTTGATTCCATGTGAAAGGGCAGAAAATTCTGAGCATTTTTTGCTTTTGGACCATTACTTGACAATCTAATGGTAAAGAGTTATGAGCAAAACAAAAAGATGTTCAAACGAGTTTGAACATTGAAGCGAAGGAATTGAATTTAAAAAATTTTAGTTTTTTGCTTATAAAATTTACAAATTTAAAGGTTTAATTAAAAAAGAAAAGTGACACTTTTCATAGCTCAATGAGACAAATAAAATGACACCAAAATTATCGAATTTGAAAATAGTTTTGGGTTATAAGCGAAAACACTGATTCAGAATTTTCGTTTCAATAACTCAAAACTATCTTTAAATTCGATAATTTTGGTGCCATTTTATTCGTCTCATTGAGTTATAAAAGATGCCGCTTTTCTTTTTTTTTTAATTAAGCCTTTAAATTTTAAAAGTTTATAAGCAAAAAATTAATTGTTTTAAAATTCAATCCCTTCGTTTCATGTTCAAACTCGTTTGAACGTCTTTTGTTTTGCTCATAACTTTTTACTATTAGATTTTCAAGTAGTGGTCCAAAAGCAAAAAATGCTCAGAATTTTCTGCCCTTTCGCATGGAATCAATTTCCCCGAAAGTGGATGGGTCCTTTAAGTGGTGTCTATTTTGCCAAGAAAAATTTTTTATACATATCGTTTTGGCTAACTTTTGGATATATTGTGTAAAAAATTGTGTTGAACAAGATAGAATCAATTTTTCCCCAGTTTATTCAACTAACACATCAAAAACATTAACATAGATGTGAAAAAGTTACTTGTTTTATAATATCATAGATAAAAACAGTTGTACAATGAACACCATAATGTATAAAACCATTCATATAAATTATCTAAAACATTAGGTTATTTGCGGTCTTAAATTGAGCAATTCTGGCCAATTATGAATATCGTCCAATTGCCCCCCCTCAAGATTTAACGTACCAAAAAATTTTTATGTATAGTACCCTTTCTTTTATAAAATATAACTGCATTATAGAAAACTAGTGGGATAGAAATTCCAGCTAGGATAATTTGTAGAAAAGTAATAACAGTATATGGAACGTAATTTGCAAAGTCCTCGGCAGCATAACAGTAGGAAATATTAACAGAGATATTCATATTTGAAAAATCTATGATGCTCAATAAAATTTGTTCGAACTCAGAAAATTCAAAGAATTAGTTATGAGCACTTTCTTTGCTAAACAATACTTTAAGTTAAGATATTCTACGTGACTTTTGCATTCATTTTTTACTGTCTAATTAAAAAAGTTGCATCAAAAATCAGGATACAGTTTAAAAGAATATACTCATGCAATGCTACTAGTAAGGGAACATGAGATTTACATAGATCGCGTCTACAAAATGTTGATCACATTCCTATTTACACGTTTCTTAGAACCAAAACAAACAATTATCCTCGAGCTTTTTACCGTCTATACATTTTTTTTCTAAAGATCTTTGAAACGTCTTTTGAAAAAATCTTTTGAAACATGCAATTTTGGAATAATTTAAAGGGACAGTCCACGATCGTGTACTATTGGACTTAGCTAATCGACTATAGCCTTACTTGTTAGGGGTCATCCAGATCTTACGTAATCAAGTAGGGGAGAGAGAGGGTAGCCAAATGATTACGGGGGGGGGGGGAGGAGGGAGTCAGGTCAATGATTACGTAATAACAATTTATAAAATTTTTTGTTTCAATTTTTTCGAATTTTTTCAATTTTTTCGAAAAACCGTTAGCAATTTTTTCAATTAAAAACCAAATAACGTTTGTCATATATATCATATTTTTGTTATAAAAATTGTTTATAAGGCTTCGATTTTTATTTTAAAATTTTTGCCATTGATTACGTAATCATAGGGGGTAGCCAAATGATTACGGTTGATACAGGGGTGGGAGGTCAATAACCGAAAATTTTGATTACGTAATATCTGAATGACCCCTTATTTGAGTTATTTTTAGGCAAAAAATCAAACATTTTCGGATTTTTATGAGAAAACTGTCGATTCTTAGGTTTTTCTAGGCGGGGAATCGATTGCGCACATTCCCGAAGCATGAAAACGCTTCCTTGACCCTTATTCAGGGAATGGGGTGGGTGTATTGAAGCGAAAATCAAACATTTTTTGTTTGAGGGAGTACATTTCTAGATGGTTTTGAAAAAATACGAGAAACTTCGATTTTTGGGCTATTTTTACACGTGGGAGTAGCTGGAAAAATCGAAAATTTTTTTTCTCGTATTTTTTCAAAAACACGGTAGAAATGTTCACCATGTTGGAATACATCGAACAGTGGCAAATTTTGGCCGAAAAAATTATCTAGGGTGTTTTAGACGGGTTAGAAAATTCAAAAAATCAATGTAAAATCGGGTTTTTGAGCTTCACAGATTGACCCGAAATGACTTTAAAAAACTTTCTTACGTGTTACAATTTAATAAATACAACTTGGAGCAAACTCGAACAGTTTAATACTACTTCCTCCTAGGTTCGAACCTAGGAGGAAGTAGATAAACTGTTCGAGCGTGCCCCAAGTTGTATTTATTAAATTGTGACGCATGAGAAAGTTTTTTAAAGTCATTTTGAGTCAATCTGCGGTCGATAGGTTCAAACCTAGGAGGAAGTAGTGTTAAACTGCTCGAGCGTGCTCCAAGTTGTATTTATTAAATTTTAGTGCGTGGGAAAGTTTTTTAAAGTCATTTCGGGTCAATCTGTGGTCGATACAAATTATAAAACTTTGCCTGAAGCTCAAAAACCCGATTTTACATTGATTTTTTGAATTTTCTAGCCCGTCTAAAACTCGAGTGTTCAAGATATCGTCTTTTAAGAAGTCGGCCGGACAAAATAAGAAGTAGTCTAGGACATTTCTTAAGAAGTCGATCGGGCAAAATGAAAAGTGGTCCAGAACACATAAGGGTCCTGCCTCATATGAAGAAAGGGATTTGAGGCTCACACCCCCTGCCCACGTATGACTGGCTTTTCTTTTCAATAACCAAACACAACTTGGATAATTTTGGTTTCATTTTATTCTTTTCATAGAGTTCACACATGGAATAGAGTCTCTCTCACGACACCCATAAGTGGGTCCCCTATCTACGTATACTTAAAAAATCACTAAAAATTATATTTTTTTTAGCAAAAAATTGCATTTTAAGACAAAAACAGCAAATTTTGACGATTTTTGGTGAAAAATAAAATTTTTATTGAAAATTTTTGCCCAAAAATACCATTTTTTGGCAAAAAATTGACCCCTCTCCCTCGCACTTTGGGGATTGACTCCTCCTCAAGTTTTCGAAAAAATGGACCCTCCCCCTATTCACGTATGATAGGGGGCGATTCCCCCACGCCTTTCTAAATTTCCATTTCATATGAAAATAAAATAACTGTAGTTCACATTTTACTTACATCAATTAAAAAAAATAAAAATGCATGCTTCAATTTTCTATATAATGTGTAAAGGTATAGTTTTATGGGTGCTCTCGATGTTTAAATACTTATCCGAATTACTTGGTTCAATATTATAATTCCCGAACTTTCTTAAATTGATACCCTTAAACAAGAATACGTAGTATTTATTCAAAATTCTGATAAAGTCTTAAGTTGTTATTAAAAGCCAATTTCTGTAATTTTCGACCTTTTCTTTAAAGGTCTCCGCACAGGCCAAAAATAAAAGTTCTCAGAATTTTTTGAAACGTCGATATTTCCTAGGTTTTCGACCATGCTGAAT
>JAQGBS010002141.1:0-13761 GCA_034698545.1 Acrobeloides obliquus | reverse complement strand
TGGGTGTATTGAAGCGAAAATCAAACATTTTCGGATTTTTATGAGAAAACCGTCGATTCTTAGGTTTTCTAGGCGGGGAATCGATTACGCGCACTCCCGAACCGTGAAAACGCTTCCTTGACCCTGATTCAGGGAAGGACTCGGTGTTTTGGGTTTTCAAGCACTACTTTGGGTGTCAAGGTAGTCCCAGCAAAAAAGTCAAAGCAAAAAAGGTCAAGGTAGTTCTATAAGAAAAGTGTCAAAGTAGTTTCATACGAAAAGTATCAACTTTTACATCGATTTTGTATATTTGTATTTAAGAAAAAATCTCATGAAAAAATTTTTTAAATGGGTCCGGAAAGATCGGGTTCGTTGTGATATGTATTCGATCATTTTAGCGGCTCATTACTTCACTAAAAGTACTTCAAAAATAAACAACACTAACTCTACTTCACGATAGTCTAGTGTCACTTCCTGATTTTTTAATTTATCTTAACCGAAAAGTCAACAAATCTTTTGTTTATTAAGTAACTTATGTTCCAAATAAATAGTCTCAACTTCATTTTTTAACTTTTTTGAGACCATTTATCAGGTGTACAGGGTGCGGCAGAATAAACCGGTCACATGAGAATGTTCACATCGTTATAGAGATTTTTTTATTGAAACGATAACAAAAACGACAATTATAAACAAAACTATTCAAAATGACCGCCCTTAGCTTCTACACAGGCTTTCAGCCGGTTGAGAAAATTATCAACAATTTTTCCAACATTTTCACAGTTATCAATCATTCCAGGCTTTAATCAATGCGCGCTTCAAACTTTCAATATCCTTGTGTGGTTTTGCACATGCCTTTTCTCCACACGACATAATCAAGAAGGTCCAAATCGGATGAATTTGGTGGCCGTTCTATTCTTGTGATGAAATCAGGGCAAGCTTTCAGACAGCCAATCTTGAGTTTCGTTTGCCTTATGTGCTAGAGCTGAATCTTGCAACATTTTTCATCGCCGAAAGGATTACTTGCCCAAAATAGGGGTATGATCGGATGAATCAAACTTAAAATTAATGGGATCGCATATACGAATGAACAAAATAATAGATAAAATGAACATTCTTAGGACCGGTTTATTTTGCCGCACCCTGTATATTGGAGGTTTTTATTTGTCATTTATCTTATTTTTAATACTTTTTGGCATAGAATTGAGTTTAATTGGGTAAACATTGTATCGAACCCGGCCTTACAGCACCCGTGTCCCCGAAAAGCGCGAAAATATAATAAGGTACCTGTTGTTTTTGAAAATTTGTCAAAAAATCAAAGTTTACCCTCTAATTTTGACATTTTTTTGTTCCTACTGAAGAAGAGATTTTTTCGTTTTTCAAGGTCCCAAAATTTTACTATTTTTGTTCCGTCGCCCCAGGATTTTTTGAGATGCATTCAAAATCAATCCTAAAAGTTGCCCCATGAGACAAGCATTTGGCTTTCCCACTTTTCTACACCTTCACCATTAATATCCTTTTGTGTAAACTTAAGGGGGACCCATGTATGAATTTTGGGTCGTAAAAAATTTTTCGAGTAGTGATGCTGAAAAAGAGTGGTATTTTTTCACAGGCCAAAAAATTTTTGCTACAGCTGCCAATGGTTTACTCACTGGGTTTAGGTATCAAATGAATTATATCTATTAAGAATTGTTTTCCAATTTGAATATGTATAGATATTCAACAATATTGATTTTGGTTTTAAACTATGCTAATGCCTTTGATTGTAATTCGATAATTCAAGTAATATTTGTTCAAGTTTCTTGTAAATATTTTTTAGCATGGATCTTCAAATGAGAGTGAGCCAAACACCGCATGCTTATCACAGGTGATATTCAATTTATCGATAATTTGAAGTTTTTTGGAGAGAACCACAATATGTTTTTTTGGGAAGTGGAGGGGGGGGGGGGAGAAGAGATTTTCACCAGTGTTATCACGTCACGTGATGATACGTAATCGAGAAATTTTGTCACGAAATTTCGTAATTCAATTCAGAACTTTTAGGACAGCCGTATAGGATGTTCAAATAGTAAAAAATTTTTGTCTAGCGCATTATATTAGCTAACGATTATGCCAGTACTGGATTTATGCCAGTTTCTGTTATGCCAGCTTATCTGATGCCCTTTTATCGCCGCTCTCACGTTACATAGAATTTTTTAGTTACTAAATCAACTAACTAACACCTCAATTTATGACAAACGGTTAAGACCCAAGTTCGGAAAAGGCGAAGTTGACGTTGGAATTACCATACATGTTTTGAGTATATCCGATGTTTCGGAGGTGAACATGGATTTTACATTAGATTTTGTTCTAAGTCAAGTTTGGACTGACCCACGATTGGCATTAGAAATCCTTAAGACTGGTTCTAAAAAAAGCGAAACTTTATATCTCGGATCTGACTTTATGAATAACATTTGGAAACCGGATACATTCTTTGCCAATGAGAAAAAATCTTTTTTTCATTTTGGTAAGCTTTTATATTTGTATCGAATTTTTAAGACAGCAGCGTTTTTTTTGAAATTTCTAATTTAACACTGACGTCTTAACTTTTATATAACGGGCTTTCAACCAAAAGACTTAATGTTTCGCAAATACTTTTTTTGCGCATGAGTATTTTTTCCAAAAAACGCTGTTGTTAAGATCAAACGGTTGTTCCTTACAGGCAACGCACAAGGTAGGCTTCCATCATGTAACCGATGTACAGACTGCAATGGTTTCTTCGTAATTTTGATACGCTTTTTCTCTATAAAGTTAAAGTTTTCATAAAAAGTGATGCCTACAAAGTTGTTGGGCATGGATTCTAGTTTTTAAAAAAACAAATAATTTTTATTACTACCCCTACTAACGGCAATTTAACACTAAAATACAAATATATGCTCTAAAAACTTCTATATACTAATGCTCAAAATTTTGCTTCCCATCCGCCTCCAGTTTTTTTGCAAAAAATACTACAATAGCATGAACTTCCAGGATTATACAGGCTTTTGGTCACAGGAATGTTCTATCAAGTGAGCATTCTTTAATAGTCAAAAATTGGAACAATGAATAAAACAGAACGAAACAAACGTTTGGCCGTAACAACAGCGTTTTTGGAAAAAAATACTTTGTGCACAAAAAAATATTTTGCGTAAAAAAGTACTTGTAAGCAGAAAAAAGTACTCATGCACAAAAAAAAGTATTTTCTGCCAAAAAAGTATCATGTTTAATGTTTTATTATTTTTAGTCACCACTCAAAATTTGATTGCTTATCTTGATCCAGATGGCCAAGTAAGTGTTAGGATATTAATTGTGAATATACACTTTTTGCTCAAAAAATAAAAAATTGGCCGTTAAAAAATAATCATTTTTCAGGTAACGACTGAACAGCGTTTAACAGTAACTGCTTCATGCCCAATGAATTTACAACTATTTCCATTGGACACACAAACATGTGAATTAGATATTGAAAGTTATGGATATTATACTACCGAAGTTAATTATTTTTGGAAAAATTCTAGTTCTTGGGAAGATGGTAATGATGATCTTGCAACGGCGATTATCTTTGGAGAGTTTACTTTGCCGCAGTATAGGGTAGTTGGATATATTACAACTATAAGCGAACCTACTCCTCTCGATGTAAGAATTTTAAGTCTGATCATTTTTTTAAATTGAAAAAAACCAAAAATAATATACGTAATATAGTACAGGGCTGTAGTATAGGCTCACAAGTTTAGGTCCTTTAAATTTCTTTCCCGTGTTCTTCTCCAGAATTTATTTCCTTGAATTTCTTCCCCGGAATTTCTCTCCCTCTTCCCCAATTTTGAAAATCGGTGTTCCACAACGAACTTCTGAATACTGTAAGGGAAAAAGTTGCTCGGTTTTGAATCTTGAGCAACTTTTTCCCTTACAGTATTCAGAAATTTGTTTCAGAACACCCACTTTTTTTAAAACTTTTCTCGGCTCCAGGGGAAGAAATCCCGGGAGAAGAAATTCAGGGGGAAGAGATTCCGGTAAATAACGTTTCGGGGGAAGAAATTCATAGTGCCCAAGTTTGGAGGGGCGCAAAGAGAGATATATGAGCTAATCGTCGAATAAAAATTTAATCCAATATTTATTTATTTATTTCTACATATTAAAGGCATGGCACTTATATAATATGTCAGGTACAGTAATGTATGAAAGAATTACGATAAAGAGAGAGAGGAGAGACTATAATCGTATGCGTGAATTGAGCAACACTTTATCAACAGGTAGTGAGAACAACAAATTTTTGAAGCTGTTATAAGGCTCGGCTTCACGGACTTGTTGAGGAAGATTATTCCAAAATTCAATAACTCGATAGAAAAAATTGTTAGCAGAGACATTATTAGCTGATAGAAATAAATATTTGAGCTTTGATCTATTACGTGAGCGCGCATCGAAAAATTGTGCAAATTTTTTCGAATCCAGGATAGTTAGATTATGTACAATTTTGTATAGAAGACACATGTCTAGTAGCAATCTACGGTGTTCAAGCGTGAAGATTTTGAGATATTTACAACGATCTAAATAATACATGGCATCACAAGATACATGGCATCTAAGGAAGAAATGTTTTGTAGATTTTCGCTGAACTGACTCGATAGCACCATCATATGGGAATCTTCCCTTGTTAAGTTTTACGATTTGTTGAATTCAATTTTTTTGAATTTTTGAATTAAAATATTATTATTTTTGAATTGACAATTTTAGCAACGCCTTATTCTCAAAGTCATTTTAAAAAGAAATATTGGATTTTATTTAATCAACATCATAATTCCAGCAATGGTAATTTTTAATCAAGATTTATAATATTATTTATAGCTTATTGTCACAATTTCATGGGTATCGTTCTGGTTGAATATAGGATCCACACCAGCTCGAGTTGCTCTTGGGGTGACAACCATGTTGACAATGACTGTAATATTTTCAAGTTTAAAGGGGGAGATACGTTTTACGGCCATCATCGAAATATATAAATTTAGACGTTGATGACAATAATGAACAATTCAATGCCTAAAGTTAGCTATGTTAAAAGTATGGATATTTTCCTACTTTTTTGCCTTGTTATGATTTTTGCAAGTTTGGTCGAATATGCTTTTGCTTCTTATCTAGATAAAAACCCGAAAGTAGCACGCAAATACCGAATATCTCCAGAAAAGATTGACAAATTTTCTCGTATAGTGTTTCCATTAGTATTGTAAGTGATAATTGACTCTGTCGGCCTAGCCCCACATTGCCTTAAAGGGGCGGTGTACGCTCTAACAATTTTGAAAAGCAGATTTTCGTGCCAATAATTAGATGTAATTGCAATTCAGGCAATTTTGTTGGACAAAAAAAACAAATCAAAAATTCAACAAACTTGCCTGAATTGCAATTAGATCTAATTATTGGCACGAAAATCTGTTCTTCTAAATTGTTAGAGTGTGCACCTTCCCTCTAAATTGTTAGTTTTTATCTCCTTTGATGTGTAATAACAATTAAAATGAATTAATTTTAGTATAATCTTTCAAATCGGCTATTGGTCTGTAATGATAGTTTTAAGTAATCAAAATGGAAATCAAGATTACCATCCATTCCGAGTTTCCACTAAAGATATTCAATATTCTCAAAATGGTAGCCCTATTTAAATTCAATGAATAATTAAATGATCCTAAATTTCTTGTGCAAATATATTATGTCTATGTACGGTCCCTTCTCAATTATGGATCATGTCTATATAATACCACTTCGAGACTAAGAATAGAACGTCTTAATTTAAACGAATAAAACATGACCTCATACTTTTCCATAAATTAGTAACAAATGAAATCAGTATTGGAACCATACTCCCTATTTTTTGCGTTTTCTTTGCAACCCGAACCATCCCTAGCGGAATTTACCCTTTCACTAGTACAAAAAATGTCATAAATGACTTTTTCTAATCCGCATATTTAAACTATACTTATAATTGCTACAAATATTGTAAGATTACCATTATCTTCTTTTGTGCCTGTAATTTCTAAATTCAATATCTCGTTATTGATCCATAATTGCTTTTGGGTGTGCCACACCACCCTAGCCTATTGCAAAAAGTCACTCACGGAGAAATCGAAAATAATTGCACAGAAAGTTTTATTATGGTCTCTAGTTACTAAAAAACTAAACCCCATACGGGTTTGAATGGTTTTTTGAGTGTATTTTTGTGAAAAGTTGTTCATTTAACACGGGAATACTTGTTCGATATCCCGGGATACTTTTTTTAAATTTAAAAAATTTGTAAAAAATCGATTTTTTGACCTCCGTAGGGGGTCACCCCTCTATGTAGGGGGTACCCTTGAGGTCAAAATTGAAAAATTCCTTCGGAATCGTGTTCCCCATACCTAAAAACCCCCGTACAAAAAATCGACGCATTTTATTCACAAATACCGAAGTTTTACAACATTAGTATTTTAAGCTTATACTATAGTAGAAGCAATTTTGAAGATGGTATATTCCATGGTCAGACAACTTTTTTTTCAAAAATTTTTTTGAAAGTTGTTCATAGCTAAAAATAACAGAATATCCCGGGATATCGAACAAGTATTCCCGTGTTAAATGAACAACTTTTCACAAAATACACTCAAAAAACCATTCAAACCCGTATATTGAGTCACTCAATTTTGTTTTTGATATTCCTTGAAAATCGACGATCCCCCGAACGTGGGGTTTAGTTTTTTAGTAACTAGAGACCATAATAAAACTTTCTGTGCAATTATTTTTTCAAGTTTTTGCAAAACTTTTTTCTAGGGTGGTGTGTGTGCTTGCTATTGTCAATTTATTTTATCAAACTATTTATATATGGATTTATGCACTATTTAATTGATTTTATCACTGTCGACTCTGTTATTATGTTATTCTATGTGGCCCTAGTGGTCGTACAATAAATTAAAGTCTAATTTAAAAGGATGCTTTCTGGGCGAAAATAGAAATTTTTCGATTTTCGCGTCAATACACCAAATCCATTCCCTAGATCAGGATCATGTATGTAAATTTATTCGAAAAACGTATTATGGTAATTAAAAAATTACAATATAAAATGATCACGTGATCAATGGCCTGACTCCCTCCCTTGATCAAGTGTTTTCATTTCAGCTACCCCACCCCCTCGAACTGCACGTGATATGTGAATGACCCCTAGACACAAAACCCGATAATTTTAGCGGCTCACTATCTCACTAAACTTACTTCAAAAATAAACAACACGAACTCTACTTCGCGCCAGTCTAGTGTTACTTTTTCATTTTCTAATTTGCCTTAACCGAAAAGTCAATAAATCTTTTGTTTATTAAGTAACTTATGTTCCAAATAGTCTCAACTTGATTTTTTTTGAGACCTTTTATCAGGTGTATGCCGGAGCTGTGGGTTTTTATTAGTCATCTTATTTTTTTAATACTTTTTAGCATAGACTTGAGTTTAATTGGGCAAACATTGTACCGAACCCGGCCTTACAGCACCCGGCCATTTGTACAGGCTTAGGCTTGCTGTGTCTCACCCTTTCCCCCAAGAGTTAGCCTTTCGTAGGTTGCCACCGCCGAAGGCGACGGTTAGACAGCCGCTGTGATTTATTTAGACAAAGTCGAAAAATAATTTTATATAGGGGTGCGGTACCATGTATAATCTAAATGACCCAGAAACACCTATACCCAGAGCTGTAGCGAAAGGGCATTCCGGGGAAGTGTCCAACAACGTAGCCAGGGGGTCCGGGCAAGGGGGCATTCTCACAAAAAGAGATCAAAATTAGGGAGGGGAAACTTCAATTTTTTACCAAATTTTCAAAAACAACAACTATTTTACTATTTTTTTCGCGCTTTACGCAGAAGGGGGCACCGGACTCGGGTACCCCTCTCGCCTACGTCTTTGGAAGTGTCCCCCGAAGCGCGCGAAAAAATAATAAGGTACCTCTTGTTTTTGGAAATTTGACAAAAAATCGATGTTTATCCCCTAATTTTGACTTTTTTGGAAAAGTGTCCCCCACTGGAAGAGCGATTTTTTTTCAGGGTCCTAAAATTCTACTGTTTTTTCCAATTTGAATATGTATAGATATTCAAGAATATTGATTTTTGTTCTAAACTATGCTAATGCCTTTGATTGTAATTCGACAATTCAAGTAATATTTGTTTAAGTTTCTTGTAAACATTTTAGCATGGATCTTCAAATGAGAATGAACCAAATACCGCATGTTTATCTCAGGTAATACTCACTTTTTTTATTATTTGTAGAAGTTTTTCGGAAAGAACCACAATATGTTTTTTTGGGAAGCGGGGTTGGGGAGAAGAGGATTTTCGGCGATAAAAGGGCATCAGATAAGCTGGCATAACGGAAACTGGTATAAATCCAGTATTGATATAATCGTAAGCTGGTGCAATGCGCTGGACAAAAAAGTAGTTGAATGAGTTGGAAAAGAACACCAACTTGCCTGAGGACCACATGTAAAAAATACTCTCCCTTCCCAAAAAAATCATGTGTCAGTGCGCGCGAGTCAATTTTTTCCATAGTCTATGCGCATTCTTTCCGTCCAGCGCATTACACCAGCTTACGATTATGCCAGTTTCACAGCTTATTTCATGCCCTTTTATCGCCAAAGTTATATAGAATGTTTTAGTTAATAAATCGACTAACTAACACCTCAATTTATGATAAACGGCTAAGGCCACAGTTCGGAAAAGGCGCAGTTGACGTTGGAATTACCATGCATGTTTTGAGTATATCCGATGTTTCGGAGGTGGACATGGATTTTACATTAGATTTTGACCTGAGTCAAGTTTGGACTGACCCACGATTGGCATTTGAAATGCTTGAGACTGGTTTTAAGCAATTTGAAATCCTTGAGACTGGTTCTAAAGAAAGTGAAACTTTATATCTCGGATCTGACTATATGAATAAGATTTGGCAACCGGATACATTCTTTGCTAACGAGAAAAAATCTTCTTTTCATTCTGGTAAGCTTTTATGTTTGTATCAAATTTTTAGGATAGCAGTGTTTTAAAAAAATTTCTAATGGCAACATTGATGTCTTAACTTATATATAAAGGGCTCCAACTTTGTGCGTAAAAAAGTATTGTGCGCAAAAAAGTACCCGTGCGTAGAAAAAAGTACTGTAGCGGAGTAATCCGCAAACTTCATCTATCGGAACAGAAAGAGGCCATATCTAGCCTTTAAAGTAGGACATCGCCTCCAGGTCTTGAGTCGCTGCTATGTATTAGTCTAGCCCAGTTGTGTGTGTTCCCCCTCTTCCTTGATTTATGTTTGCTTGTGCTTTGTAAGATACTTGGGCATCCTATTAATTCTAATAAAGGCTACCTATCACCCCGGGAAACACTAGAAGAGGTATGGCGCAACAAACGAGGGGCGGTTACAGTACTCATGCGCAAAAAAAGTATTTTGTGCGCAAAAAATATCATAGTTAATGTTTTATTATTTTTAGTCACCACTCCAAATTCGGTTGTTTATCTTAATGCAGATGGCCAAGTAAGTGTAGGATATTAATTGTGAATATACACTGTTTGCTCAAAAAATTAAAAATTGGCCGTTAAAAAATCATAATTTTTCAGGTAACGTCTGAACAGCGTTTATCAGTAACTGCTTCATGCCCAATGAATTTACAACTATTTCCATTGGACACACAAACATGTGAATTAGATATTGAAAGTTATGGATATTATAATACAGGGTGTTTCAGGAACGATATAGTCTGTTTTATGTCAATGCAAAAACTTTTCTTTCTAAATAAAAATATAACCTGCGTCTTTTGCTTGCCCATAATTTTTAATTTATTAACATTAACATTGACATGAAACAAGCTATACTCCTCTAAAACACACTGTAACTGCCGAACTTAACTATTTCTGGGGAAATAGTAGTTTTTGGGAAGATGATAATGACAACCTTGCAACGGCGATTAGCTTTGGAGAGTTTACTTTGCCGCAGTATAGGGTAGTTGGATATATTAAAACTATAAGCGAACCTACTCCTCTCGATGTAAGAGTTTTAAGTCTGACCACTTTTTAAAATTGAAAAAAACCAAAGATAATATACATAATATGGTACAGAGCCGTAGCTAGACTCTCAAGTTTAAGCACTATGAATTTCTTTCCCCGTGTTCTTACCCGGAATTTCTCCCCCCTGAATTTTCTTCACAATTCCTCTCCCCCCCCTAGATTTTGAAAATCAGTGTTCCACAACGAATTTCTGAATATTGTAAAGGAAAAGTTGCCCAATTTTGAATTTTGAGCAACTTTTTCCCTTATAGTATTCAGAAATTTGTTTCAGAACACCCACTTTTTTAACTTTTTTCGGCTCCGGGGGAAGAAGTTTTGGTAAATAACGTTTCGGGGGAAGAAATTCATAGTGCCCCTAAGGTTGGAGGGCGTTCGAACTGCGCTACAAGAGCTATTCGTTGAATAAAAATTTAAACCAATATGTTCTAAAGAAATATATAAAAAAGAGGTTGGCACGATAAAATTGACACGAAACTATCAATCCTATTTACGTACAGCGTTGTTTGTTGAAGTCTAGAAATTTTTCCACGACGATTTATGTCAAAATAGAAGTCATATCTCGTGTTCTCAACGTTATCTTTTCAACTTTATTCATATCAACTTTATCGTGTCAACTTTATGAACGTCAAAAATCCCGCTATGTTTTTCTAAAAAATCGCACCATCATCTGGAAATCTTCCCTTGTCAACATTTCCGATTTGTTGAATATCAATTTTTTTTTAAATTTTTGAATTAAAATATTATTATTTTTGAATTGACAATTTTAGCAACGCCTTATTCTCAAAGTCATTTTAAAAAGAAATATTGGATTTTATTTAATAAACATTATAATTCCAGCAATGGTAATTTTTAATCAAGATTTATAATATAATATTATTTACAGCTTATTGTCATAATTTCATGGGTATCGTTCTGGTTGAATATAGGATCCGCACCAGCTCGAGTTGCTCTTGGGGTGACAACCATGTTGACAATGATTGTAAGATTTTCAAGTTTAAAGAGATGGATTTTTCAGCTAAAAATATTCCCAGATATGACATTTAAAAAAATCGAAAAAACGTAAAACGCACCTCTCTTGAATAAATGTTTGCTTTGATATAAATCTAGACGTTGATGACAATAATGAACGATTCAATGCCTAAAGTTAGCTATGTTAAAAGTATGGATATTTTCCTACTTTTCTGCCTTGTGATGATTTTTGCAAGTTTGGTCGAATATGCTGTTGCTTCTTATCTAAATAAAAATCCGACTTGGAAAGTAGCACGCAAATACCGAATATCTCCAGAAAAGATTGATAAATTCTCTCGTATAGTGTTTCCATTAGTATTGTAAGTGATATTTGACTCTATCGGCCTAGCCCCACATAAATTGTTAGTTTTTATAGCTCTTTTATGTGTAATAACAATTGAAATGAATTACTTTTAGTATAACCTTTCAAATCGGCTATTGGTCTGTAATGATAGTCTTAAGTAGTCAAAATGGAAATCAAGATTACCGTCCATTCCGAGTTTCCACCAAAGATCTTCAATTTTCCCTTTAAAAGCCAAAATGGTAGACCTACTTAAATTCAATGAATAACAATAGAAACGTTTACCATTTCAATAATTTTAGGAAAAAAATCGGTTTTTACTATACTCTGTATTTATTTATTTCTACATATTAAAGGCATGGCACTTACATAATATGTCTGGTGCAGTAATGTATCCATTTTTCATAAACTTTCTGAATATATCATTTTTTCATATGATTGTAAGTGACTGGACTGGTCCTTTAAAGGCGCTCATAAGAAGGGTACAGTTATTAGTTTTGAAAACTCTTAACAAAAGGTTTGCTATACGATGAGCTTTTTTAGTAATTGTGTCAATATGATATTCTAATAAAAAATTTTATATATTGAATCTTTAATCTTTAAAAAGAACTTTCTGCTTGTCTGTTCTGACAATCTCAACAATAAAAAAACCTTTACCAACCTACAGGGTGGTAATAAAAATAATGTGGTTTGAAAGGAAAAGTTGGGCGCCAAAGTGCCACTTCGCACTTTGCTATGTAACCGGCTATTTTTTAAATCTCTTTGTGAAAAACGTTATAATGAAATGTATTTAATTCATACAGATTTCAAATATTTTCAATTTTTGGAATTTTTGACGGCCGTTCTATAGCCCCTTCTATCTTTTGAATATTCAAAAACTTCTTTATTATATCAATTGGAGTTGCATTATGTAGATCGTTAGCTTTTCCCGGGTACATTTTGATGAGCGTTTCAATAGCTATTTGTAATAAACTTTTTGGAGCTAGCCATAAAATTTGAACTGCATTTATCGGATATCGAACGTTCGAGTCGACTGGTATTCCTTCAGCCGGAATTTCTTTTCCTCCGAAAAGACATACGTAGTTTTTATCCTAAAATTCATTGTCCAAATACGATACTGCAAATGGAGCTGTGAATTATTGAAAATCATGTAAAAATTTTCCTCAAATTTCCTTTAAAACGAATTTTCGACATTATTACTTTTTTCCCCTTTTTGGTTTTTCCCTCTTACTTTTTTACTCTTACTTTTTTCCCCTATTACTTTTTTACTTAGAAATTTGTGTAAAATCAGGGAAAAGAGTAAGAGGAAAAATAAGAGGGGGAGTAATAGTTCCGAATTTCTGGAAAATTCCGTCAGAAATTGGAAAATTCAGGAACTTTTCGGAAATTTCCGTAAAGTTCACAGATCGGATTGCAAAACATTGAACCTTACTGGTGATAATAAAATCGATGAATCATTGACACATCTAGCTAATCGGATGTTCAATAACTTCCATTCATATGTAATTAGATCAAGAGACCAATTATCCGTAGCTGGGTACCAAATGTCCTAAAGTTCGAAGTCAAGTTTTAAACCCTGTTTCTATAAAGAAAATATTTTGTTGAAATAAATTGAAGTAAAATATAAAAGGTTGAACTAAAGTGAGTTAGGATAAAAAAGTTTACATTTTCTTCACGACATCCTCCAAAAACATAAAATTTATCATTTAATACAAGACCACTAAACCCATATCGGTTGGTAGGATACAAATTTTGTTGACTATTAGAATCGCCAGTAGTTAGGATAAGTTCAAATTTCTTTATATCACAATCGAATATTAATATCTAAATGTTATTTTTTGTGTGCGTAATTCTCAAAAATACCATTTGAAAGGTATAATAGCTTTCATTTTGTTGAAGAAAAACTAAAAAATTCTTATATGTATAACATCTTGGCAAGTTTAAACCCGTTGAATAATCAATACTGTCGATAATAAAATTGTAATATTCATTATCCGAAAAAAGTTCCTAAAAATGGCAATATCCTACAACTTGAACGAGTAAAGTTTGTTTGTTTGTACGGACTAACTTTTTAACGTTAATTCCAAACAGTGGGAGGATTGCGGGGATGTGTTCAGCTCAAAAAGTTAGGTGGAAATGACACCTCGATGAGGGTCTGAGCCTCAGGAAATAATTTTTTTTGGGGTACCCCTTATTTGCTTTGGATCGCTTTTGCATTACGGTATTATACAGTAGAGATATTATTGAAGCTTTTGACCGCGGCAAAAATGAAATTCGCATAATTGGTGCATCAAAATGGTGAGTATAAAAGGCGACGATTCGATTAGTTGATCACCGTTCGTCAAAGAACAATTGCTTTCAAGTGCTCTGCTATCAAGTGCTTCCTGTTCAAGTGCTCTGAGTGAACGTTCTCGCTGCATG
>JAQGBS010002140.1:0-13761 GCA_034698545.1 Acrobeloides obliquus | reverse complement strand
TTTAGCGTATTCGTAATCAGCATAGCTGGAAATAGTAAAATGGACAAAAATTTCAGTCGGTATTCGGAGTGTTAAGGAAAGCTATTAATCTAAATTTAGAGATACTGAGATTTAAGGTTCTGATAGACCCTTTCCCCTTCTTCTTACACTAAAAACTAAAAATAAATTCCTAAAATCACATCCCCACAAACAATAAAACACCCTTCCACAAATGACCGAGAAACAAAAAAACTAGTTACTAGGTCATTTCTTCCCATAGGAAATGTGCATTTCATTCACACGCGATTTGCCTTTGGAGTTCTTTCTTTGCATAAAAACATGCAAAAAAGAATCTCCGTTTTTATGAAAGTGGCACATTTCACCACTCAGGATTCCTACCCTCCAGGATAGGGATCTTGACTATTTCTTACATTGTTTTTAGCCTTATTTCTGGAGGTATAATCCGGGTAAACCGACTTATGTCGACCAGAAGGAAATTTTTTTATTGAACAACCTGTTAGAGCCTGATAAACTATGGCTTCAAACATAGTGTCTTAAATTTGGTCGAGATCTATAATTTTAGGGTAATGGCCTCCGTTTTGGTTTACCTCAAGTTAGTTATGC
Source organism: Acrobeloides obliquus (assembly GCA_034698545.1). Lineage (NCBI taxonomy): Eukaryota > Metazoa > Nematoda > Chromadorea > Rhabditida > Cephalobidae > Acrobeloides > Acrobeloides obliquus. The sequence goes on along the minus strand of JAQGBS010002140.1, from coordinate 13,158 downwards.
AAAAGCTATCGATTATTGGTTTGGAGGTAAGAAAAACTGAAAAAAATTCCTCAAACCTTTATTTTAGCTTGCATGTGTTTCGTTTTCCTAGCTCTTCTTGAATTTGCTCTTGTAAACAGCTATATGAGAAAAGCTGGTAAATACGAAAAACTTTCAAAGTGTAAAGAGTACCTCACAGCTCCAATACTTTCCGATACCGAAGAATTCTCTCCACTAGACAAAAATTTAAATCGTTTTCTACAATTAGAGTTTTACAACTCGAATATGGGATTGAAGATAGATAAACTGAGCAGGTTTTTATTTCCGTCGTTTTTTATTTTGTTCAATTCGTTGTATTGGAGTTATTACTTATGGTACCTAGAAGAATAGATTTCTTTTGAATAAATGTTTATTATCATAAATTAGAAAAATCAGCTATATACAATAAGGATCTTCAATAAAAAATTAATTTAAAAAAATTTTTCTTACAAAATGGTGATTTTTTGATATTTTTAACGTAACAAGATCTCTAAATCTAGGTTAACTTCATTCTTTTTGACCAAAAATAAGTTGTTTTACTATTTTGGGCCATGGCCAACAATTTTTGATTATTTTGAAACAATTTCCTCAATTCAATTCCTACTCGGAGATATGGCCTTTATAAAAATGCGTTATTTTTGAAAAAAAGGTATACATAAGTTTTGCCATTTTTACATATGTTCCGGGATTTTTTAAATTTCTTTATTAGCGCCATCGTGCCCTGCATATCAAAAAACCCCTGAAAAGCCAAAAAACCGATCGTCTTGGAAGTGTTAAACAGCTTCTTTTAGATTCGAAGTGTGTTATTATTTAATGAAACGGATAACATCAAATTCTCAAAAGAAATTTCGGATTTTATCGAGGCAAATCTTGGGGTCAAAAATGATAGAGTCGTGATTCATTTTCAAGCCATTGAAACTTGGGAAGTTAGCGCTTTTGGGACTACTGCAAAGGAATTTCTTAAAAATCAATAGATCTATTACTGATTTTTTTCATTGTTTAGTTTTCGTTAGATTTGTATATAGATTTTATATCAATTTTATAATCAACAGCATAAAAGTAGCCAATTTAGATATCTGCTGGTTGAGCTATTTATTTTCCATTTAAAAGTCACTTTAACTCCTTTGTTGGTACATTGAGCTTCAACAAGCCTCAGTGATAAAGTAGTGGCTGATTGGTCACAAAGGTCGCATGTTTGAATCCCGCTTGAGCCAAAAATTTTTTACAAAGTAAACGTCAAAAAATTTTGCAAAATTTTTCGATTTTTCTTTGTAAAAAAATTTGACTCCAAGCGGGATTCAAACCCGCAACCTTTGTGACCAATCAGCCGCTGCTTTGTCACTGCGCCACCAAGGCTTGTTGATAGAAACAAGAAGTTCTTTAAGTAAAGAATAGAAGCCGTTATTTCCGGACCTGTGTTTGTTGGATAAGTTTTTGTCGAAAAATACGTCATCAAAGAAAAGAATGGGTGACACGCCTCTGTCTTGGACATAAACTTTATATGTTAGATTTAGACAAGATCTTTTTTTAGAAACTATAATTTTAGCCTCATGACACGAAATAAATATAGCATTGACATTACAGGTTCTTTGAAAAAATTATTTGCTAAAAAGAGCAGACTCACAATTATATCCCATAAAAAAATTTCGATTTTTCCTGGAAATGACGTATGCTAGTTTTTCATCCCATTGCACCAGTTATTGCAAATTTCGAATTTGATCGTCTGTTTTCGAAATAGTTGATTACAGATCAGCGACGTAAACTCATTAAGGAGGGGACTGTCGACCGGAAGGGGCATAGGCTTTAAGAAAATTTCGAAAATTGTTCGGAATTTAGGTTGTTATTACATTTTTCTTAAGAAATTTTGGCCCTCTCTCCTTTGCCTACGTCACTATGGAAGACAAACAACTGCGTAATATAGTTTTAAGATTCTACCAGTTTTGTGATTTTTAGTAGCTAGACAAATAATTTGAACTCAACCGGGACCTCCTGGCTAGGGTTGCATAAATTTCCGGAAATATTTCCAAGTGGAAATATTTCCGGAAATATTTCAGGAAATTGGAAATATTTCCGGAAACGAGTTTAAATTTTTTCGTTTCAATACACAGCTTAATTTTAAATGTGTAACGGTTGATGTAGGAGGTCAAAAATTGAAAATCCTTTAGATTAGCGAAATTTGCCATAATTTATATATATTCGGGAAATTTATGAAAAATGGAGCATTTTTTGTTTTTACAGTAAATTCTGAATCGTTATCGTTGTTGAGATAATCGCGTTTGAAGTTGGCGATTTTTGACCTCCTATTTTAAGTTTGAATTTCCGCCAAGACTCTGATTCAAATTCTTGGCGGCAAATTCAAATTTAAAATAGGACGTCAAAAATTGCAACAACGAACAACGAAAACTCGTTTCCGGAAATATTTCCAATTTCCTGAAATATTTCCGGAAATTTGGAAATATTTCCATTTTGGAAATATTTCCAATTTCCATCGTGCAACCCTAATATAGACATTAAAACATAATCTAATTGAAGTAAACATAGATCAACATCAACGGAATTTAATAACAGATTAAAAAAGTTGTGTTTTAATGCTTAAATACAAGGCTGTGCAAAAAGTAATTTCCACAGTATGGTGATGTAAGGCATTTTTTCGATTTTGGGCGAGAATATATTTTTATAAAAGTTCATAATTTTATGCAAATCTATATGTAAAAGTCTTAATATGGTATGCCCATAAAGTCTTCAAAATGAATCATACTAGAAGGTCAAGAACACCATACTAAATAGTATGGTAGTGTGGCCAGATAGTGTGGTAGTATGATAATATGGATAGTATGATCAACACTACCATACTATTGTACTAGGACGGTATTTTTTCTTGTAACAATTTTTGAATGTAACATCGGGAAACCTAGGCCTACTGGGGAAATCTTTTCCCCCAGAATTACTTGGTTTGAAAAGACGTTTCTCCATTTTCAAGCCTCAGTGCTGCAGTGATAAAGCAGCGCTTCGTGACAATAAGGTCGCGGGTTTCGATTTGGCTCCAAGCGAGATTCGAACCCGCAACCTTGTGGTCACGAAGCGCTACTTTATCACTGCACCACCGAGGCTTGAAAATGGAGAAACGTCTTTTAAACCAAGTAGAGGGGGGCGATTATTTTTCAACCCCTTCCTCCCCAGTCACCAACATCAACTAATAAATAAATAAATAAATTTCACAAAAAATCCAAAAAAATCTCATTAAAGGGGGTGCACGCCAGTGTTGTAACCGTGCAGTTAAAGCAACCGAACCGTGTATCATGATTCAAAATTGATGTTTTTTTTAAAGTTCAAAGCGACTACACGAATAATCGAGATAAAATAAGCATTTTCTAATAATTACACGCTTGAATCTGTGCGCACGGTTCACTTGAAATTGTTGAAGTGAACCGAGAGATCAACAGCAAAAAAATATGGATACGTCTACAAAAAATTCTACAACAATTGTTGTTCGTCAAAATTTTGCTATGCTTTTTATTGATTGGCCCTTCTTTCTGTTCCATTTATCGCTGATTTGGTTTATTCTCGTAAAAGTGATTAAAAAAGATGCAAATTTTCAAGGTGGATTTTATGCTTTATATTTGACATCTGCAATTGGTGATAGTCTATCTTTTATACAAGTAATTGGGCCATATGGCACAACTGTTGCTAACGCTAATAGCTGAAGCTAGTATGCACAACTGCTGCTAGTAGCGTTAGCTCCAACTAATAGCTGCATACTTATGTCCGGCAGTGTATGATTTTTAGCTTTTCATATGTTATCGTCTACCTCAGAATGGATTTCTTGTAGATTTTATTGTGAATTCATCTTTTTCAAATGAATTGGCCAAATATGCTTATGCGGCATCGGGCTATATTATTTTTTACGATATCCTAGCTCATATGATTATCTCAATAAACCGCTTCACGGCCGTTTTCTTACCAATGAGACATGAAAAGGTAAATGACACACAGCGCAGTAAAATGATTAAAATATCGGTATGCACTTAAAATTCCAAACTGTTTATGCCATCGTATTCAGATCATTGAGACGAGCAAAACGAGTACCATAACATGAAGGGTTCATACTCTAACCATATGGCCGAGTAGTAAAGTGTTAGTTTTGAAGTTATTTTCGAATCCCACCCCGAATTTCAAGTTCTCCAATTTCCATGAAAATTTTTGCATATCTTTATTTTGGCCTCGCAATCATTTTTTGGTTGGTAGCCACTTGCTGGAGTTATATAGTAATGGATTTAATTCAAAACCTAACCTTACTATATAGCTCTAGCCAGAGGTTAATGGTGCCGGGCACATGTTCCCGAACATGTGCCCGCACATCACATATTCGAATGTGTGCCCATGAGCACATATGCCAAGATGTGCCCATGGGCACATGTGACGTGCAGAGGTTAAAGGTCCGGGGACATGTGCCGGGCACATGTTCCATGTGTCGGGCACAATATTTTAACCGTTGCACGTCACGGCACATTGCCCATGGGCACAACTTGGATATGTGCCCATGGGTACACATTCGAAATATGTCACACATTCGAATATGTGACGTGCGGATACATGTTCCCAGAACATGTGCCCGGCACCGTTAACCTCTGGCTCTAGCAAGTGACTACCAACCAAACAATGATTACATCGTGTTTTAGAGGCCAAAATAGAGATATGTGGTGATTTTGTGTTGCTTAAGAACTCTGAAACAATTTTATTCACTGTCTATATCGACTCAATGTGAGTCTTTAGCCGACTCCCAGAGCTAGCCAGGAGTTAGCGAAAGGTGTTTTTGATGACGCTTGTTCGTTTGCTAAAGACCTGCGGAAACTAGTATCGATTAGGTATCCCACTGAACGTGAAATTTTTCGAAAAAAAATTTTTTTTGACCCCTCTAGAGGTAAATTTTATGCAGGGAATCCGAATTTCACATTTCCAAGACCTAAAAATCTTTCCTCGAATCAAGGCTATTAGGGCCACATTTTTGACAAGAATCACATGCCAGACGTCATATAAATAGTCTTTTCTTGATTCGGAGAAAGATTTTCAGGTCTCGGAAAAGTGAGATTGGGTTCCCCGCATCAAATTGGTAAACGGTCACCCGGCTAAAAATTCATCCTGCTAAAATTTAACAGGATGAATTTTTATAGGATGACCCACGTTCATAAAATTACCCCTAGAGGGTCAATTCCAGATGATGAAAAAAGTTTTTCGAATTGTTTTTCGAAAAATTTTACGTTCAGTGAGATATCTAAGTAAATTGTGATATTTTCATCACTTATAGATTTGGAAAGGACGCCGGCTTGCAGTTATTTTATTCACTTGGATTTGCATGCCAATATTCTTTTTGGCATTTTATTTAAACAAATCAGCTAAAACATTTCTCAATCAGAATGGAAGCATCGGATTCTTGTTTGACGACCCAACAGTGCACATTGTAAATTTTCTCATTTTAACGGAGAGTAATTAACAGAGTAACCATAAAAAACCGAAAATTTACCAAAAATTTTGTTTAATTTTTTATTAGGTTCAATAAGTATTGCGCGCTACTTTTTTTCAGATAGAGGGCTCCGGAAAACCGTTTTTGACAAAAAATTTTTTCAGTATTAGGCAAGGGTATATGCTGAATACGATCTAATCGGTCTTTTTGAGAACTAGTCATGTTTTCGTGTCAATATAGACTTGTTTAAATCGGGGTTTTTCAATGGACCAAGGGAATTACATCAGGGCATATGTAGATTAATGTAGTGCTGGACTTGATTGATTATTAAAGTTGAAATATTTACAATAGATGATACGTCGAATATTTACAATAGATAGACTCATTACATTACAATAGCGTGAAATTACAATTAAAAATGTGCAATAAAGATGTGGAAGCGTAGGCATACACCACTGTGTAAGGAATAGGAATTAAGAAAGATTTGGGCTATCACTAAGGATCTAACTTGATCATAGGCTCGGTTAATTGAGATTTAACTAGAAAGGCTTAGAGCCATTCAGGCGAGAAATCGGATATTGGGGGGGGGCAACCCGGAAAAACTTTTTACCAAAAATTATAAGGGGGACCCTTATGATTTTTTTTCACATTTTTTGCCGAAATTTTGACAAAATCATAAAGGTCCCCCTTATAATTTTTTTTATTTGACCAAAATCATAATAAAAGGGGACCCTTATGTTTTTTCGCGCCTTCGGCGCTATGGGGGAGGCAATTATCCGGATTGCCCCATCCCCGCTACGCGATATTTTTATAGACTGTCATGATTCTCGACGTTAGTATAAGTGTATCTACATCAATTTTCATATGTGTTCTAGAGATAAGTACTGCTATTAAATATAGGCAAATGTTTAACACAATATCAAATCAACAAAGAAGATTTTACATAAATGAATTTCGTCTTTATGGTATGTGAAAACCAGAAAATATTATAAGTCATTTCGAAAATCCCTTCTCTCTCATTTTTGTGTGGTTTTTTTTAGTACATTCTGTGGTAATGACTTTGTGCCAGTGTGCTTTTGTTGCCTACATTGCTATTCAGGCTTATGCCGTCATAACTCATAACACTGAAATGATAGGTATAATCTTGAGAAATTTTCGATGGATTCAAGATAGCTTAGCGTTTGGAAATTCTATATTATTGTTTATAATTAGGTTAGTCAAAAAAGAATTTTAATACAATCAAACCTCCTAATAGTGACCCCCGGGAGGGTCACTATTTTGTTAAAATTTTTGTCGTTTTGGGGACTTAGAAAAATTTCGCGAAAATCAAATGTTTTTGTTTCTGCCCCTTGCAATGTTTTCCTTTTGATAAACATGTTATTCAGGGTGAAAGAAAACTTTTTGTAACAAAATTTTACCCGTCAGAACTTTTTTGGCACACTTCAGCCGTGAACACCCGATTTTCGAAAGTTCATCAAAAAAGTTTTACATTTCTCCGCTCTTATGAGAATTTGTTTTAGTCCGACCGTTAGAAGAGGCTATGTACAATTTTACGGATTTCACTGCCAAAGAAATAACGAAGTTTCAACCGTACTATTTGCCAATTAGTATTTTATATATGAATATACTTTAAAATAAAACAATTTTTTATATAAAAATTAGCCATCCCATGTCTACTTAACCAATACATACCGTGAAATGGCCTAAGACTGCGAAAATGAAGCCTAACAGTAAACATTTCGAACTTGATGAAGCCTAACAGTAAACATTTCGAAAATGAAGCCTAACAGTAAACATTTCAAACTCTCATGTCCAACACTTATGTCGTAAAATTTTGATGGACGGACCGTTAGCTGCTATGATTTTTATCAAAAAACATTTTTTATACCTTCAATTAAATTTTTCTCATCTTCCTCGACTCGGGACACTAAACGATTGTATTTAACAGAAGCATTCTTCTCCTTCTTTCCAAATCTCAACCACTTTTTAGGAAATTGAAATTTCACCGGAGAATATATGGCAGGTGTTTGGCTAGTAGTAATAGTAATAGCACCAAGAGGATAGGCGTGTAGGTACATTTTTGTTTGAGCACTTACTCAAATGAAAAAATCGTTTGAATGATGGTTTTTCGAAACTTTTGCGTATAATAAAGAGACGATCTCGATCATGAGCAAAGTTTTATGAAAAAATTAACATAATCTAACCAAACCCATTTTCAATGCCCCGATTTGAACTAGTATGTACATAGATTGATCACGGTTGTTGTTGATTCATATACAGAGCGATGTGTTTCACGTGTAAAAAGTTTGAGTAGGTGTAGATTTTTTAGTGCTGGAACTGATCCAAACTTATCCTTTTTACACGTGAAACACATTTGATCTAGAGATGACAACACTTAAAAATTCAATTGTGTCAAAAGATGGGAGTCATAAATTTAAATTTAAAAAAATTTCAAATAGATTATTTTTTATAGGTTTTCGATTTGTACAGAGTGAACATAAATTTTCCTTTCTTCCTAATAACTTTGTCAGGAGCCCTAATTTACGATTGTGGCCTAAAAATTTTACATAACAATTGTATGGGGGTACTCATACTCGACAGAATACCACCAATACGAAAAAGACAGAATACCAACAATTACGACAATATTGTTTCCCTGAATGATACTAAAAAGTTTGGCCACATATTTCGCCATTGCCAGATCGTCCGATGTGCCCACCGTGTTTCGAACCTGCGAGTCCAACGTTTCTTAACTTGCCAGATCGGACAGACCGGCAATCATCATTGAAATTGTTAACACCCAATTTTATCCATAATCCGAATAGCCCATCCATAATAAGTTTATTCTATATGGTACAGACATACGTCCTATTAAAACCATAGTTCCACATATATATAGCATATAGTAAAAACAATGTTCTATGTTAGATCACATTTTTGAGGCTTCTGTTAGATCCTTTCTTCCACTCGCGGCACCATCTTTCGTCTAGCAAGATGTTCGTATTCTCCTGACCACGTTTTTGAATTAGGAGGCATTCTATAGATGTACTGCATTATGGGAGAGGTTGTTCCGATTCTTTTGGCCGCGCGTAAAGAGTTTCCATCTATGGTCTTTAGGCTGGTCGGAGGGGTAGGCAGTTCCAAGTCTTGCACTTCGACGGACATTAGTTCTGGCAGTGAGGATTGCATTATCTGGGAGCTTATAACGGCCTTTCATGTTGTTCTAGATCAGAATAGCTCTGCTTTCAACGGCCAGCGCATAAAGTGATTTCCATCTAAGTTTGTTTGAAAGAGAAGTGTAGTGTGAAGTAAAATCACCAGCCTGGCAGCAAATTTCTTCGTTCTTTCGACAGCATTTTGCAGGTAGGAGAGAGATGGATACTAGCATGAATTTCTGCTTCGTTTGTTAGCCGAAAGTTTTTCAATTGACTTGAATTCTTGCCACCTTTTTTTGTAGCTTGTCTTAAGCGTATAGATAATCTATGTTTGTGATGCTAAAAAAACGATGCTAAAATAAACCCAAAGTTTAGTTTCCTCAATAAACAAACTTACGATAAAACCATGCCACGGCTTATGAATCAGCTCATTTCATTAGGCAATTGATTATCATAGCTCTCATTTCGGAAGTAAAACTTATTCACAAATTGTTTGGTAGTATCCAATCTCTCCCTATGCCCTCCCACATCTCTCTATGACTAGTTCATTGATAAATGTTTTCAAAACCATATAAATTTAGAGCAATACTATCGAAACCCACGGGTTCCGGTTATTCCGTACATTATTCCCTATCAAATGTGAAGCTTTTTCGGTTAAAGAATAAGTAAAATGCATTATCTATATTATAAAAATGTATATATTGTCTGTATAGTTTCTGAATAAAATTATTTGACTTGGATTTTTTAGCTAAATTCTCTGACAAGAGAAAATTGTCAGCACCCATGTGAAGTTAAAGAATAAGTAAAATGTAGCAAACTTCTCACTTTGTACTCAAATGATAGGGTTTCGAATTCATGATAGGGGGTTCGATAAAATACGAGAAAATTTTCACAGAAAATGAGTAAAAACATGAAAGAGACAAATCAACAAAAAAAATTAAGTGTTTTTGGAACTATAACTTTCGCCACATTTCATGTTCTCCACGACAACTTTCGCCACGTTGCTAAAAAATTATAACTTTCGCCACGTTCGTGTCAATATACATATTTATTGCAAATCAGGTAACGCAATTATTCTGAAATTAAATATGTTTATTGACACGAAAGTTAGCGTGACGAGGTTCGTGGCGAAAGTTATAGTGCCGTGTTTTTCTATCTTTGTGTTGTTCGAGTTTTTCGCGTCAATACTCCGACTAATTCAAACGATTTCGAGACGTCTAGCGTCTCGACCACCTGTTCGAGACGTCTAGCGCGCAGCCTTAATTGCTTCAAGAAGACCCCGAAACCACCCATGTGTTTTTGGGTGCATAACACAAAAACACACCACCCGCAGGGTTCTAAACTCATTGTGTGCCGCACCCGGTGAGTGCTGAACCCACAGGGTTCAGCACCCACGGGTGTTTTGTGTTCAGAACCCGGCGGGTGGTGTGTTTTTGTGTTATACAACTAAAAACACCTGGGTGATTTCGGGGACTGGTCCGGACACGGATGTTTGTCTGTTGTCCGAATCAAGTGCGCATCCATGGTTCAGAACTCATGAGTTGGGTGCTGAACCCATTGGGTTCAGCACCCACGGGTTCTATAGGTTCCTGACACACTGGTGTATAACAGTGGGTTCAGAACCCAGTGGGTGGTGTGGAGTACTACCCCATTGGTTGGTGGGTGATTTCGGGGTCTGGCCCCAAGGGACAGGGTACTGTAACCGGAATAAATTTTTAAATTTTTTTCCAAAAAGACCCTATAGGGGTCATTTTATGCGGAGAATCGATTGCGCACATTCCCGAAGTTTTAAAATGCTTCCTTCACCATGAACTAGGGAAATTTATGGAGAAATCCCCCCTTAAACGCTTGAAAACAAGTTTTTTAAATTTTTAGCAATTTCCCTAGTTCATGGTTAAGGAAGCATTTTCAAGCTTCGAGAATGCGCGCAATCGATTCCCCGCATAAAATTACGTCTTTTTTTGAAAAATTTTTCCAGTTCAAGTACCCTGTCATTTGGGACAGCTAACCCGAAGTAGTGCCAAAAGTTCTTTCCCTTAACTTTTGTTAAAAGCCCCCTAACTTTCTCCCCCCCTCATGATTACAGGGGGGTGAGAAGTCCTGACATTTTTTTCAAATTTGATCTATTTTTTTCGATTTTGGCAATTTTTTATTATAAATTATTCAAAAATTTTGGCCAAAAGCATAAGGGGGACCACTAGGAAAAATTTTCATCTTTTTCATAGGGGGAATTGCCCTCGCTACGTGCCTGATCACGTGATATGTGAACGATCCCACATGGGCCATGTCAGGAATTCGTACACCCTTTGCCAGGACTTCTCCGCCCCCTGTAAAAGATTTTTAGTTCAATTCATAAATTCGATTATCAGAACAATTTGATCAAAATGACAGCTTACTATAAGGCGAGATTTATCGCGTCGATTAATAATGTTAATTTAAAAAAGAACTTCGCGTAAGTGTCTTCTCTTATCACTCATATTCATGTGAGGTATTTAGGCAACAAGAACTGTATTTAGCTATTGTAGCACAAAAGGGCAGCACGAATCAGCAGGTATGTTGTTTTCATTACAAGAGCCATGTAGAGTTAGGAAACCGATAGAAAATGGGAACTTGTGCACTTTAGAAATTGCCATTTTAAGCTTAAAATGCTGCTGAAAATGACGATTTTTTGGCGAAAAACGATGAAGTTTGATGAAAATTTGACAATTTTTAGTGAAAACGAAAAAATTTTGGTGATTTTTGGTGAAAAATCATCCCATTTACGCCGTTTGGATGGCCTAGAAAACCTGGATTTTTGCTATTTTTCAAAATATTCTCGTTTTGTGCATTTTATGTGATTTTTACATGAATTCGATCAGAAAATTTTTTTCTTCTAAAGACTTTCTAGGGGTAATTTTAAGTGGAGAATCGATTGCGCGCATTCCGGAAGCGCGAATACGCTTTCCTGACCGTGATTCAGGGTCGTCTATGAAAGTTTATAGGGTTAAAATTTCATTGATCTTCATAATTTTCGTAGGTCGAAACACATGTGTCGGGGTATTTCCTGGACCGCCCTATAAATTTTTATGCGACGCTTTTCTAAACTGTCCTTTAGGCTGTGTTCAAGCATGTCAAAAAGGTTGTCACAAAGTTGTCAAAAATGTCTAACTTTTTCTGATTTTCAATAAAATCGTGTTTATTGAAACGATTGGTCATGAAGCATAAAATTTTATTGGTAGAGAAGCAAAAAAACCAATAAAATTTTATGCTTCATGATCAATCGTATCAATAAATATGATTTTATTGAAAATCCTGCAAAGTTACATTTTTTGACATGCTTGAACGCAGCCTTAACATAATCTTTGATTTAGGAATTTGCTGTTACACTCCTTAAAGAAGGAAACGCTGAGTCGGCGAGTTTCATTGGCACTTCGGTGATGACGGTGGAAGGTTTTGACCGCTTGAAGAAGGCATACAATTTGGACTGCAAATTTGAAGATTTTCCGAAGCTAGTTGCACACGTCATTGACAGTCTAGAGGTGACCAAAAAGAACTTTATTCATGTGCACATCGTCGAAGATTGTTGTTCGTATGTTATTTTTTCGAAAAATCATCTGGGGGATAAAGAAACGAGTATCTTTTTAACATTCGATGAAATGTCAAAAAGTCAACTTTTAGTGTGAACTTTGTAAAGTCGGATGAATGGCACTTCATGCTAAACTTCAAGATGGTCTCGTCCGATGTCATTGGATACTTGTTGGAAGTGGTGCAGAATCTACAGATTAGAGTGGACCAGGAGGATCTTCAGATGCAGAATCTTCAGAAACAAATGGAGCAAACACAGATCTTGTCGCATGAGAAGTCCTCTCCGGTGCAAATGAATCCAGAGATGTCGCCGACTCGATCGGAAATTGGAAGTAATAATATGCGCAACTCGTTCAATGGTCAATGTGCTGAAACGGATCAAAATCAAGGCTATGTTGATCTTACAAAACTTCATGAAATTCCGGTAAGCTTTGTGTTTTTATGGCGTGCACTTGAACATTTAGCTTAACTACAGGATGAGCCAAAAAAAATTTGAAAAATTCGACAAAAATTAGAAAAAAACCGTACTTTTTTTGGTGAAAAATGAAAAAATTTTTTCAAAAATCACTTATAAGAGGTATTTTCATACGAGAAATCGATTGGGTATGAAAAAAATACCCTTTATAGGTGATTTTTGAAAAAAAATTTGAAAATTTTTCGTCAAAAAACGCAAAAGTCAGATTTTTTTTTGGCTCACTCTGTATGCATAAAATTTTAGCTCAACAATAAGCAGCAACAGCAGTATTCTCGAATAACTCCGCCACCATCGTCGTCGTACAACAACTTTGTGCCGCCGCAGCACATGCCGACTTTTACGAATCCGGGACAGCAGCAGTCGATGGTTCCGCCGCCAACTTCGGCCCCGTTCCATAATCCGTTCACGTATGGGCCTGGTCTTGCATCGTCGCACATTTTGCGAAAGCCACATCCGCTTCCACATAATTACTCGACAGCGCCATC
>JAQGBS010002139.1:0-13762 GCA_034698545.1 Acrobeloides obliquus | reverse complement strand
ATTTTTCGATTTTTTCGTGTTGACAATCACGTGTGCGGATATAGGTCATTTTTCGCGCAAATTTATTCAATTTTTTGATATACACATATCGTGTAATCACTTGTCAATTTATAGACATTTTTTAACTTCGAACTAGCATAGGCATGGATAGATCATGTGCAGGGGGCTATCGAAAATTACTTAAAATATGCGTTTTACCCAATTTTAAAATATGAGTTTTACGGCATATCTTGAATCGATAACAGTTTCGAGAAAATCGCATGTAAAGTTGGCAAACTTTGAAATCTGTGTATTACAACGAAAACATGTGCCTGATAAGTTTTTCCTGAATCAATAAAATCTGTATATTGAGAAGAAAATAATTTAAAATCCTTGAGCATTTAAAAAAAAATAACAGCATTTTTTATAACTAATCGAGACGAATAAAATGACACGAAAATGATTTAATTTTAAAATTATTTTGAGTTATTGAAACAAAAACATGAATCAGGGTTTTCGTTTCAATAACCCAAAATAATTTTAAAGTTTGATCACTTTGGATCATTTTATTTGTCTTGTCGAGTTATAAAAAAATGCTGTATTTATGTTTTCTAAATGATTAATTTGAATTATTTTCTTCTCAATATACAAGTTTTATTGATTCAGGGAAAAAAGTATTCATCTCGACTCAGGTGTATGTTTTCGTTGTAATACACAGATTTCAAATTTCGACAACTTCACACGCGATTTTCTCGAAACCGTTAGCGATTCAGGAAATGCCGTAAAAGTAAAAAATGTTCCATTTTTCGTAAATTTTTCGAATTTCTATAAAAAATGGTAAATTTTTTCCGACCGGACTGGTCCTTTAAATCAAGTCTAGCTTGTTGCTCATGCGTACCAATCTATACAAGGTGCCCAAAAATGACAATTTAACGATTTTTGAGTAATTTTTTTCAAATTTTTTGCCAAAATAAACCTCTAAAGGATTTTCTATGCGAAAAATTGATTGGGCACATTGCCTAACCTTGAAAACGCTTCCTTGACCCTAATTCAAGGAATGGAGTTGGTGTATTGACGCGAAAATCAAAAAATTTCTATTTTAGCATCCACATTTATGGGTAATTTAATGCGGGGAATAGATTGCGCACATTTTCTAAGCATAAAAAATTATCTTAAACCTGATTCAGGGAATAAAATTGGTGTACGCGCGAAAAAGAACATTTTTGATTTTCGCGTCAATACACCAATTTCATTTCCTGAATCCAGGTTGAGCTAGGATTCGAGTTTGGATGAGGCAAGACTCTTTTTTAAATTTGGAAGGGGGATGACTTTTTTTAAGTTTGGAAGCGAGCACAACTTTTTTCCCGATTTGATGGGGGGGGGGGGACTTGTTTTCAGGTTGGTGAACGACTCTTTTTTAGGTTCTACTTTTTTTGCTCGGGAACAACTCTAAAAGAAAAAACATAGCTAAGACAAACAAATAAATTGTCGGTTTCCTACAAATTTCTGATAAAAAGGGTCAAAAATAGCACTTTTTGGCGATAAAAATCATTAACCGCCATACAAAATTTTTCTTTTTTTTGCCCTAATCTTATGATAATATAAAAAAATAATTCTCGGAAATAAACATTTCCTTTTTTTGGTTTATAGAAAAACAAAAAAATTATATCATACACATCACGACCATACCCACTCCTCATTAAGTGCTATTGAAAATTGCGTGTAAGTTAAAAACCTGGGGGCTTTACAACCTCACTAACATAGCATATAAAATGTAGTAGTAATATTAAAAACCTTAACGCATATATAGGAATTGCGTATGCTTTTTCTATGAAATGCTTGCTTGGAAACGTGTACTAGGCGCCAATTAATTGGCATCGTTGCCTTCGTTAGAGAGCCAATATTTTAACCGAGCTTCTTTTCTTCCTATGTATGATGAAAATCTCGCCAATGCGTTTTGATCTTTTTATTATTGACATGTTTTTGAGTGAGTTATTGATTTTTGTTGAACTTTATATCACATTTACTGATAACATTTACCCATGGTGCAGTGGCTAGCGTTTCACTTTGTACTCAAATGGTCTAGGGTTCGATCCCGCTAGGGTAAAAAATTTTTCTGAAAAAAAGTTGTTAAAGGAAACTTCTAATAAAATTGGCCGTAGAATTTTTGCATTTCATTATTTTTTCGTGAAGCAATACCCAGAGAGCCAATAGGATTCATTATGCCCTCTTATCCTAATCCATATTTTTGTGCATTAACCACCCACCGGTTACTCTTGATCTTTTAATCTTTTATAAACTTATTTTGCTTTTACATTTACACGTTTGTCTTCATCCGTCTAGGATTATTATGGACTCTACAGGGTGGCCCAAAAAATGAGAAATTTTGCCGATTTTCAAGTTTTTAATTTTCACCAAAATAACCCTGTAGGGGCGTTTTTCTATGCAAGGAATCGATTGCCGAATCTTGAAAATGCTTTCCTGACCTTGTATAAACGTATTTTCTCTTCAATACACACATCTCTTCCCTGAATCAGGATCAGGGAAGCGTTTTCAAATTTCGGCAATGAGCGCAATCGATTTCTCGCCCCGAAATTCCGCGCTGCTGTCAAATGGGTGCTGCATTTACCATCAAAGTTAATCCATTCAGAGTATAAAAAACCGCCTGCGGCGCTGGGTTAAAGTTTAAAAACTTGAAAATTTTTGAAAAAATCGCAAAAATTCTCATTGTTTTGGGCCACCCTGAATATTTTCCTAGACTAGCATAACACAAAAATAGTTCTCCCTAGACTGAAGCCTTCTAATCGGATCGTGGGTGGTTTTTCATACCTCATGAGCTATTTCCGACAAAATCCAAAACCCATATGTTTTAAGCTAGATTCGGCTCGGATGGACAATTATTTTAAATTGCAACGCACATGATTTATTTGCGAATGGGTTTATTTTAGGTCAAATGATAGGAAAGTGATTATGAAAAGGGCATTCTTAGATTATTGGGATTAATGAGAATTTTTGGAAAAGCTAGAAAAACCTAACCAATAGATATACCCCGTTTCCCGCTAAACGAAATTTGGGGCCCATAGTACAGTGGATAAGGAAGCCGCCCGTCCGATCTTGCAAGTTAAACAACGTTGGATCCGCAGGTTCGATTCTCATTGATAATTTTTTGAAAATCAAAAGTTTTACTCCAATGAGAATCGAACCTGCGGGCCCAACGTTGCTTATTGAACCCTAGTTAGTAATTTTATGCAAGAAATCGATTTCACGCATTCTCGAAGCGTGAAAACGCTTCCTTGACCCTGATTCAGGGTATAGAGTGAGTGTATTGAAACGAAAATCAAAATTTTTTCGCTTTTTCGACCAGAAATCATTCTACTAGAGGTAATTTATGCGGGGGAAACGATTGCGCACATTTAGGTACACGACATAGACCTTTAAAAAAGTTTCTTTTTTAAATGTCTATGCCTTTTAGGTATACGACATAGACCTTTAAAAACGTTTCTTTTTTAATGAATTTTTCCATTTTTATGTTTTTGGATTTTGGAAATTTTTCCATGTTCCCCGAAAAATTCTATTTTTGAGCTGTTTGCTGAATGAAATATTGATTTTTTTTAAGAAAGAGAGAAAGCGAGACTGGAAAAAACGGCGTAGGAAACTTTATGCCAATCAATACTTTCTCCAAACCAAACTAAATGAAAAATATCTCTCGAAAAAAATTTTTCCTAGACATTCTCATAAGAATTTATTGGTACTAAGGATTAGCGAGCCTACTAGAAGTTTTTCAAAAAAATTTTTTACTTTTTTTCTTTGGAAATGACATTCTAAGAGTAACTTTATGAGGAAAATCGATTGCATACATTTTCAACTCTTGAAAATGCTTCCCTGACTCGATTAGGATATTGTATTGAAGCAAAAATGGGAAAAATTTAAATTTTGACCATTTGCCTTCAATACAATATCCTAGATCGGGGTCAGAGAAGCATTTTCAAGGTTCGAAAATGTGCTCAATTGATTTTCCGCGTAAAGTTACCCCTAGAGAGACCATTTTAAAAAAAGTAAAAAATTTTTTTGAAAAAAATTCACATCTAGTGGGCTCGCTAATTCTTAGTTGTACCGAATTATTTGTTAATCCCATCTAATACTCTAAAAAGCAAAATTCAATTTTAATATTTTTAATACATAGGGTGTCGGAAAAAGTCGTCTTCTCGTTAATTTTCACAAAGATGTTCTTCATAACAGAAATTTACCAAAGTGTTGTCCTACAAAGTTGTTCGGCGTGATCTCGGGAACAACTTTGTAGGACACCACATTTTGTGAAAAATTCTGTGTTGAAGAAAATCTTTATGAAAATTAGTTAGGGACAAGTTTTTTTGGTCATCTTGTACCAGTAGCATAGGCAGAAGGATCAGCTAGGGAGGGGGGACTTCCCCAAAAAAGGCCGGTTTTTTCTAAAAATTTTAGCCCACGAGGGGAACACTCCCCCCTCACTTACGCCATTGCCCTGTAGACATCATTTTTCAACTTTTCCACCTCCACTTTAATTAAAGTCGACTTTTTACTTATGTCCTTTTAAAAAAATCTCATAAGTAACATATCGCACAATTGTTTTCTTGAAAAATTTTGGATTTTCCTTTTCATTTCTATTGTTTATTTAACTTATTTAGTGATTTTTATTCTTTTCGTGTAGTTTTTGTGGGCGCGTAGGCGAAAAGCACACGCAATGTTTGTGAGAGAAAAAATTTTAGTTTGGTCGAGCTTGGGATTATTGTTGTTAGTCGTTTGGCTAAATTTTTTATTTGTTATTCCCTTTTGTCCTGTGTGTTTCCTATTAAATAATTTAAACAAAGTTCAATACTATGACGGAATTTGTTACGCTCTTCGACTTGAGCGTATTTTTAAATTACGAGGAAGAATTTTTTTAGTAGATCTCCGTCTTCAGAATTGCACAGCAAGGAGGCGACAATTGTACATGGGCAAGGGAGGGGGGAGACTGGACACAAAAAATTGAATTCGTGTTTTTAGCGTTTTTTCTACCAAAAATACGAATTGGGTCCATATTTTGTCTTTAAAACTTTTCCGATACGACGAAACGGGGGCAATCCCCATAACCATGTATCGTTTATCCCCTCAGTAAGGGGATAGACCAGCTCCAATGTTATTTAATAAGCCCATTCCATATAAGGTGCAGAACTTATCGTTTTGGCAGAAATTGATAGTATTCTTACAATAACAACTGATCGTGTAGTCATGCCGACAACCATTCCTAGAAAAATTGAAAAATTTTGGGTCTGGGTAAATACTGTCATGTGGCACGCTTGGCATGGTGGAGGGTAAAAGCCGCCGGATAGAGGTGTCGTGTTTGGCGAAAATCGGTCTCCGAACTCTTTTAGTGTTTTCATCATAATCTTTTTAACGCGTTTCCGGAAATTTAAAGCACGTTTTTATTGTCAATCGTTCCCCGTTTTTACCTGAGGGAACCAAACTACCTACACTCACATTTCCCGTTAAAATTTTACGTCATCTTCGACGTAGACGTTTTTCTTATTATTATTTTTTCTTCGTGGCAATCATATATATCTTTAAATGCCAACCACTAGTCTCGTTATGCCAACAAACAAAGGCACATACATACTCACGAAATCATGGGATCATCGCCCGGGTTTTAATTATTTCTTTCATGCACATATCATACTTTTATAGTTATATTTGATGAAGACGAGAAAAAATTATTCGAGTTATGTACAAGTGCACGTGTTTCAAATATCAAACTATGAAATTTTACGGAAATGCGCATTTTGCATGCAGACGTCAATTTTGCATGATTAGACTGGAATTTTTATATGCCAATGGCCAAGAGCATTGATTATGAGAAATATTCAAAAATAAATAGGGGGCGTTTCCTTTAGCATTAAAAAGTTCAGCTTTTTAAGGGAGTTTGATTTTACAATTTTGATTTTTGGATCGTATTTAAAATGAGAATCTGATTTTTGAATCGAAAATTTGATTTTTGACATTTTCTGTTGATTTTAATTTTGAAATTTTCTGATATTGAGCACTCCTAGTGGGTCAAACAGTCTGAAAAAGTCTGAAAAAATAAGGTTCTACTTAGTGGCTTATAAAAAGAACTCATATATTTTTCAGACTTTTTGAGGTTGTTTGACCTACTAGGAGCGCTCATTATCAGAAAAATCCATCATTTCGGAAATAAGGTCACCCACGGCGAATCTTTTGAGCTAAGTTTCAATGTAGGTTTCGTACTGACAACTGAAAATGTTCCCTTGTAAGAGTGAGCTGAAAGAACTTGAGGAGAGTAGACTTATGAACGAATTGAAAGATCTGAAGATGTTAGAGTAGAAGCCAGTATATTTAAAGATAACGTTATTGATGTTATTTGACTAAAAATTATGCAAATTTCGATCATGTTAATCAACTTTGAATTAAATTTCCTCGAAAACGAAAAATGTTTTTTTTTCAAAATTTGGGACACTATCATTTTTCGGTGTACTCTATTGATTGGCGGTGGAATTTTTTAAAAATTCCTTAAGGAATTCAAATTCAGGTTTTCGTTTCGATACTCAGACTCGTTCAAAAACGTTGAAAATATGAGAAAATGTTTTTTCTACCAAAAGATAAGGGTCATCCAGATATTACGTAATCATGTTGGGGGAGAGGGTTGACCCAATTTATAAATATTGATTACGTTAGTGTATTTTTATAATTATGTTGAGGGGGGGGGGGGGGTAAACCACAAAAAAGTTGATTACGTAATATCTGGATGAACCCATATTGCATATTAAATCCGTGGGAATCACTGATACACCCTGTACTTTCTTTACAAGTTTTTTCAAATTTGATAAATTCAAAAGTTTATTAAGAATTTTTTCTCTCCTGAATGACAGTGTCCCCCTCTTTTATGATTTGCAATTTTTTCTACGACACATATCAAATTTATATCTCATAAACCCTGATGATGAATTTTATGGGCCTCTTTGTCAAATATCAAACCACAATCTAGTACATAAATATTGAATGGGGCACCGCCCATACGTCATCTTTTGCATGTGATATGGAAAAATGAGTATGAATGAAAGTCTACTAACACGCTAACTAAGTTGCGCTAAAGTTGAACTTGAATTTTTTTACGAAGTTTGACGTAAAGCGAAATTAGGTAGTATTCAAATGGTCGAGAGAAATGATCCTTGTTATACTAGTATGAATGGCCTCTCACGATGAATTGATAGCCTTTTATCGTGTTTTTTGGTCATTTTCGTGATCAAAGTATTAGTCAAAAATTTTCGTATATAAACGAGATGAATGTTTCTTATCCATCAGTTACACAAATAAAGAGGGGACTAAATTTTTCTAGAAATGACCCCCTAGGGGTAAAAACATTTGGAGAATTCAAATTTAAGATTTTCAAAGCGAAATACACTTCTCTGATTCAGGAAAGGTCTGTGTATTGAAGCGAAAAGTCGAAAATCGCACTGAAATCGTATTTTTTCGAATTTTCGCTTCAATACATAGGCCTTCCTTCCGTGCATCAGGGAAGCATTTTTTTGCTTTGTAAATGTCAAATTCGGATTCCTCGCAGTTTTTACCCCTAGAGGTGTCATTTTCAGAAAAAATTTTTCGAAAATTTTTTCACGTGAGTGGTCCCTCTATTGTGTAGTAGTTCCCATTTTTTTACTTTCGCGTTTTTTATTTTTATGGTGATTTTTGATTTCAATTTTTAAATTTTTTTAAACTTTAAACTTTTTTAGACAACGTCATCGAATACAATCTTTGTGTTTTTTGTCTAACATTTTTGAAATCTGGTATTTTAATGCCTACTTCGAGATGATAAGAAATTGATTTTTCAACAGAAAATCATATTTTACCTATTGTATTTTCGTATATTGCTCTATTGGCTGCCAAGTTTAACGGGTAGTAGAAGAAAAGTGATTGTGTAAATTCCTATGGATAGAGCAAAAAGGATTTATTTTAGGTCAAGAAGATAGTATCTAAGGTAATTTTTTAAACCTTCCCTCAAACGTAATCAATTTTTATGAGGAGGGCCGAATCCCCTCCCCCCCCCAACATGATTACGTAATTCCTGGATCACCCCTTGCGCGCATTGACGAAACGTGAAAACGAGTAAACATCTGGAATTGACTCTACTAGGGGTAATTTGATGTGGGAAATCCGAATTTCACATTCTCGAGGCCTGAAAATCTTTCCCCGAATCAAGAAAAGACTATTTATATGACTTATGGCATGTGATTCTTGCCAAAAATGTGGCCATACGTCATATAAATAGCCTTTTCTTGATTTGCGGAAAGACTTTCGGCCTCGAAAATGTGAAATTCGGATTCCCCGCATAAAATTACCCCGTCAATTCTAGACGATAAAAAATTTTTTCAAAAATTTCACGTTCAGTGGGATACCTAATCGATACTAGTTCCAAAATTTATGGCAAAACTTTTTTATATAAAGCACCCTTTTTGATTTAAATGACTTAACAAACTGTTCCGAGAAATTGGAAGTTACTTAAAAATCTTTAATAGTCTTTATGGCTTTTATCTAAAAAAATTACTCCAGAAGGAAGCAATGTTAAGCTCTTTCCTTAATTAAGCGTAAAACTTATTCTGGTGAAGCTTTGCGGAAAAATTCTTATAAAGACTGCGCTGCTTATACTTAAACATAGGAAATGCCATAAAAGTAACTAAGCAAAGCCAATCAATCAAGTTGTTATTAGCTAATTACAAGGCACTTAAGCGCCATTTTAGGTAACATAAGTTTTTCTCTTGTTGTAGTCTCTAGAATATAACGTTTTATTATTTTTCTTGTCATAAAGGATATTTTTAGGGATACAAAATTTTATTTTGAGACAAAATTGTATTAAAGAGGGTATTAACCTTTACAGCCAAATCTCCGAAAAAAATTGTTTCACAAATTTTTGTAGAAAAGATCCTTCTAGGGTAATTTTGATGCGCAAAATCGATTACGCGTACTCTTGAAGCTTGAAGATGCCTCCTTGATCTTCATTCTTGAAAAGTTTGTTTTTAGCATAGTAAAATCTATGTAATTTCACGTACTTTCACGGATGAAGGTCAAGGAAGCATTCTCAAGCTTCGGAAGTGCGCATAATCAAAAATGCTTCCCTGACCTTCATTCATGAAAATACGTGAAATTACATAGATTTGGCTGTGCTAAAAACAAAATTTTTCACGAATAAAGATCAGGGAAGCATTTTATAGGCTTTGAGAGTACGCGTAATCGATTTTTTGCATCAAAATTACCCTAGAAGGGTCTTTTCTACAACATTTGCTTATGTATTTCAATTTGGAGAACATTTCTATCTTGGTTTTAAAAAAATCAGAGAAAGAATTTTTTCGATCTCATTTCTACTGCCACGTCTAAAATTGGTTCAAAAATCAAAGTTTCTCGAATTTTTTTTGTCTTTATACCACCTTTTTACAAAATTTAATCATGCTCATGAAAAATCAAATAATCAAAAATTTAATTAACTTATTACGCATTCATCACTTTTTGCCCAATTTAAAAATCATGTGATCTTTTTGGTAAAAAGCACACAGAAATTAGCTAATCTCCAATTTTTGCTACACCACGAGTTTGAGCGTAATTTTTTGCCAAAAATATGCATATAATTTCTAGGTATGGAAATAAAAAAGTTATGTTTCGCAAAATAATTATATGTGCGTTTCGTAAAGTAATTTCTTGTTAAAAAAATTTTTATTTCAAAATTAAAAATTTTTTATAAGGTTATAAATCAATTTTTGGTGAATTTAAAAAATTTTGGGCTCCATAGTCAAGTGGCTATGGTGTTGAATTTCATTTTATAGGTACGGGTTTGATCGCTCAATCAAAAATTTCTAAAAATCAAAGAAATTTTTCTCAAATTCCCTAAATTCGACTCGTAGAATTTTTTGTCTTACATAAAATACTCAAAAATTTCCTCCATTTTCGATTTTTCTCTTCTTTTTCTCACATTTTTACACAGAAAACCTAATCTATTCTCACATAATGGAGCTAATAATTGTAAAAAGACAAACTGCATATTTTCTTGCACCCTAAATTTAGTTGATATTTACTTATGCAATTATTAAAAAATTTTTTTGGCTAGTCTTCCTCTCTTGGACTTCAGTTCAAGACATAAAAGTTGAGTTTTTGACTTTTCCTTCTAGCCTTTAATCATGGCTTATTAGCCTTTTTTCTCAATGAATGAGGTTTAACATACGCAAGAATTTTAGATTTTACATGCTTATTCAAGCATTAATCCGTTTGTTAATTTAGCATTTAGCAGAGATCAAGAATAGATAATCCTTTAAATAGGGTTGTTTGAGACAAAAATTGAATTTTGGCCAAAAATCGAACTTTAGTCAAAAAATTTGAAGCACGAAAATTTGAATGAGAGCAGTAGTATATACACAGTTGCACAGACCCCGGTCCAAAATTTTTGTTTTTATGACCCATCCCCCCTCCGTAGTTTGGCGACCTTTTTTTAGACCTTCTAAAAAATCGATCCCCGGCGCCGAGGACCGATGACCTACCCCTTTTCGCTCCATGACCTACCCCCTTCTCACCTTATGACCCACCCCCCTCCCTACCCCCGGTTGAATTTTACCGGGAGTACCGGGGTTGTGCAACTGTGGTGGTATATCCAAAGTGCAGATGGAGGTGGATATCCGTTTTGAAAATTCTTCCTTCACCTTGTTTTCACGAAAATAGCACTATTTCACGTTTGCTTAAAATTTCCATAATTCCAAACGTCAAAGAGTTTAGTGCTATTTTCGCAAAAACAAGGTGAAGGAAGCATTTTCAACTAATTGGGATGTGCGCAAACGATTTGTCACTCTATTTTTACTCTTAGAAGGTCATTTTTCAACAAAAAATTTTTGAGAAAGGGCCCTAATTTTCACCCCTTTAAGAAATGTTGATGATTTTGAAAATTGGCTGGCTACGCCACTGAACCGGGTATCCCTAACTGTAACATCTTGTCAAGCCAAGAAGCTATTTCTTCCGTCCCTGATAAGAATTTTATCCCATAAAGATTTCCCAAGACTCTAAGATTTCCTTTTTTTGCTAAATTTATTTGATTTTTCGAAATAACAATTCAGCTTTATATAGCGATTCCACTGAATGAATTTCGACTAATTCAAGATTTTATGTGCTTTTTAAATGACTAGGGCGTTTAAGAAAAGAATACTATAATGTAGTCTTGACCTTTACTAACTCCACCCACTTAGATATCATTCAAAAATTTATTAAAAGTACTTTTATTGATTTTATAATCTTATTCTTTTTTTTTCAAATTTTTTACTCTTGTTTTTGAGTAGTTTTTTAATTACTTTTTATTCATCCTGTCATTGCATGCCTTTCAAAAGTTGAGTCACTTCATGACGAAAATATTTTCATGGCAATTTTCTTAGAAAAATTTTTTGACCAGTTTGTCTTTTGATCAGATTGACGTACTTTGAAACTTTGTCATTGCATGCCTTTCAAGATAATCATACTACGTAAAAATTAGTTGGATTAGTTATTTTTACTAATCCCTTAATCTTGTTTTCTCATCATGATCATGGTGGCAGCACGTGGAGTTCTTTTAATTATATTCTAATTTTCTTTGCCTAATTTTGGGTATTTTTGGGATTGTTGTGATGATTTTGGAAGTTTTTTAAATTGTAAATTAGAGTTCTAAAGGCGCGTAGAAACTAGTATCAATCCTCCTTTTTTAACATAGCTCCCTTTTTGATAGAGCTAAAATAGGAATTTTTTTTATTTTCGCGTCAATACACAAAATCCATTCCCTGAAACAGGGTCAAGGAAGCGTTTTCATGCTTCGGGAATGCGCGCAATCGATTTTTCGCATACAATTACCCCTATATTGGTCATTTTTAGTAAGAAAATTTTCAAATTTTTTCTTTCCCCAAAAATCACAAGAATGCACTTTTTTACTCATTTTTTGCCTCCTCGTTTGTCATACCAGTCTCTTGACTGTTCACGTGATGCTTGAGGCAACCATTTCATTGCAAAATCCAATGTTAGAAAACCTTCGTTCAATTGTAATTGATCGCTAATGTTTCTCCTTTCTTAGTTTGACCATTCTGTCCTAACAATAGGGATTTTATTCATAAATTTAAATTCATAAACTTTGTGTTCATTGTCATATAAACCCACGAACACATGTACTTCTATTTCATTTCTCAGACTCAATAAAAAGTTGTTTATTGAAACGGTTGATATGACATTACAGAATTCAGAAAGTTTTTCTGTTTTTATCGATTTTATACAATAAAAAAGTTTTAAAAATATTTTCTGATGTAAATGTAACTTTATGCGGGGAATCGATTACGCGCATTCCCGAAGTTTGAAAACGCTTTCCTGATTAGTGAATCATGGTGTATATTGAAGCGATGACCAATTTTTGCTACAATACATCAATTTTTCTTTGATTCAAGATCAGGAAAGCGTTTTCAAGCTTCGGGAATGTGCGCAATTGATCCCCCCGCATAAAATTAGCCCTAATAGGGTTATTTTAGAAAAAGAATTTGCGATTCGAAAAAACATGAAAAAATTGCCCAGGTTTTTTATACACTATGTAATTGCAAAAGATGAAAAATTTACCATAAAAAATCAAAACTATGTATCTGCCTACTCTTTCCCAGCTTTCCTTCAATTAAAAAACTTTATACAACCACAGACGGTTTATTTTTAGAGACGGACATCATAGAACGAATATTTAACACCGTGGCTTCAACACTTCAAAGAGCGAGCGTGAAACCAACCTATCTCAAACATTCCTAACTAAACCAACTAATAATATTATGACAGCAGAAGGCCATAATGTCGACGAAAAACTTATGGCTCTTGGCCGAGACCATGGTCACTATTTTGTTAAGAAAACTTTTGGAAAGCCTACATATTGCCATCATTGTTGTGATAAAATATGGGGGATGCTGTCACAAGGATTTGCGTGTGAAGGTAGGTAGAATTTTTGAAATAAAAATTTACCAAACGTTCCTGGTTGGTATTATTTCAAGGCCAAAATTAGTGACCATTCATTCACTGACCATCATGGTGTAGTGGTCCGATGCGCTGCTAAATAGTTTTGGCATCACCGTCACTATCAATGGTTCGGTTCCCCTAGCATAGAAAAGATTTTGCAAAAAATTATAATCACAAAATACACATTTGAAAACGGAGTTTTCCTCTTTCAAGGACTTCATCCCACTGTCGAATGTAATAATGAATAGGTACCTGAGGCGTTGCATGAGTTCTAAGAGTGAACTTCATGTGTCACGGGTCTCTAACATTTTTTTTAAAAATAAAATTTTCTGAGCATTTTCAACTATAAAACAAGATTTAAACAATTTTCGGAGTTATTGTGGATCAGGAGGGTCACCACAGAGTCAAAAAACGAAAAATTTTTTTTTAATTTTTAAAAAATGACATATTTAAGGGTAATTTTATGAAAAAAAATGGGTTGAGTACATTCCCAAAGCGTGAAAACCTTTGGGTTGCGGGTGACCCCCCGAAATTCGGGAGGGGGGTGTACACTTGTGGTCTGAACCTTTTCAGCATTTTGGTGCGCCACGATGCGTACCCATATTTTTGTAATAACGCCATGGAAAATAGTTTGTGAATTTTTTAAATATTTTTTTCTAAAAATAATCTTTTTTGCAAAATTTAAAAAAATTTATCTTTATTATCCTCCAATTTTCATCTTTCATTTTTCTTACGCCATCAAAAGTGTAGGCGCACAATCACAATCAAAAACTCTACG
>JAQGBS010002138.1:0-13762 GCA_034698545.1 Acrobeloides obliquus | reverse complement strand
ACATTGTAGCAATTTTTTATAGCTAAATGAGACGAACAAAATGACACCAAAATTATCCAATTTGGGCATTGTTTTGGGTTATTGAAACAAAAATTCTGATTCATGTTTTCGTTTCAATAACCCAAAACAATGCCCAAATTGGATCATTGGTCTAGGAATTATTTTAAAAAAGGACAAAAAGTTAAAGTTTCACTGGACCGGTCGGTGTAAAAATATTAATTTTCGAACACTAAAGAAAAAATTTTTTGGTCGCTATGGAGAAAAGGCACTCCCAGAATATTTTCGCAAATAAACGATCAATAAGTTTTGTATAGCCAAATTTTTAACTAGAAAAAATATGAAGAGTGATGAATAGTTATGCAACAAAAGTGTAAATAGCTATAGCAACATACTTTTTTATAACTAAATATGAGTGATAAGAGCAAGAAGAATCGATCGATTCCGTAATGCTCATAAAAATCATTCGATTGAAAATGGATTTACACCTTTATTTAGAAAATAATAGCCCCCTCATAAAATTTTTATATTTATTCAAACAACATTTGTGAAAATTCAAAAAAAGAAAAATTGTACAATAGTGTTTGATTTTGATCAAAATTTTTTATTTTTTAAAACTTTTTTCTCATGGCTTGTAGTCTTGGTCAATGTCGAGAGCGCATTGGGAATTGACGTCACCACTATATTGGTGTATAGCAACCTAAATTTTTGTTAGAAACAGTTCGGATGGAGAAGAAATTAGCAATTTTTTACCCCCACCCCGGTAAATTTTTTGAAAATGGACTCTCCTTCTATGGTGTCCCCCCCCCCCCCCAACAACGTAGTTGGCCGTCAGGAATGTAGGAGGCACTTTTCTGATAAAAGTCATTTTTAGAATAATTTTTTTGAAAATCGGAAAAATGTCATTTTTAATTGATAATTTATCAAGCATGGGGGCACTGGTCCCCGATGTATCCCCTCTAGCTACGTTCTTAGTTTTCTTCCTTTCCACTTGAATCATGGCTACTTTCCTGCCTTGGCCCCTTGTTATTCAGAATTTACTCTAAAAAGAAAGAAGCCCAATTTTTCATGAATTTTAAGAATATCAACAAAATGGCAAATTGCGTGGCTTTGTCTTTACCTTAGTCCAGCCACCAAATGGGCTCCATCCAGTGGTCACATCCTAAACACTCCATAGTTAAAAAAATAAAGATATAGATATATACCGCATTTCCATTCCATCTAGGCCACCATAAAAGTAAATCAGAACCACCAGTCCAGTTTGGACCAACAATTGCAGCCCAGCTGTTATAATTGGTATAAATTCCTAGACTTTTTACACCATATTCCTAAAATTTATATAACTTTATTTTAACTTTATTATAGGACCCCACATAAGTCAAAGTCAAAAAATAATGATAGCATACATAAAGAGGGGACACTAATTAGTTCTCCATATACAGAAAATATAAAAAAATGACATTTCACGCACAAAATGCCAAAAAATAATGAAACCCCTTACGCAAGACCCCTAACCATACATTACCAATGGGAGGAGGGGGACTGTCCCCCCCCTTATGTAACTAGCATCGAGCCAAAAGTTAAAGATTTATATAGCATCGAAGTGTCGAAGCCGTTATAACCTCGGAGTTCATATAGCCTCGGGCGGCGAAGTCGGCTAGAAACTACCTCAGGCTAAAAAAGGTCCTTTTTTGATCGACACCATATAGCCTCGAGGTAGCTTGTCCCCCCCCCCCCCTCCTCCTTGTTCATGTATGTCCCCAATTCCTTTCAAATCCCCCAATACAAAGGGTTGCAAAAGCATAAGACCATAGGTCATCAGGGGGAAGCCTTCCCCCCCCCTGACCCACTCACTTATGGACCCAAAATTGAGAGGGGGCCACCTCATGGATCCCGCCAAACAGTATGGTCCATAAAAATTGGGTGTCAGAAGACTACCTCAAGCTAAAAAAAGGTCCTTTTTTGGTGGAGGTGGTGGGGAACTACCTCATCGGGGATCCCCCTCACCTTGCCGACCTATGCATAAGACCCCACACAGTTTCCAAAATTGTCGACCAATGTCTTTGGACACCATTATTTTTGCGACACTTGCTCCTTCGCCATCGTAACTGACTTATTTTAAACATTGTGATAAGTGCTTTTTAATATCTTTACTTTAGCCCCATTTATCATGTCCGTAATAAATTTTCGATTAGCTGTTTGATCTGCCGGCCATGCTCGAATTTCAATATCCAACCAAAAAGATCCATAGCTAATATTTTCTTTTTTAAGGCGATCCAAGGAAATTTGAACATAAAAATAATTAAATTAGATGTGATAAAATTTTTTATAATACTTGAACATCTCCACTAGGACAACTTGATTCAAGACATGGAAAATGGTATGCGTCAATGTCTGTCCAGCCGGCTAAAAAAAGGAAATTTTGAGTGAATATAACATTTCAAACCTGCAATAGCATTTTTCATATTTTGTATACTAACTTCTCGAAAAGACCCATTCATCATATAAACTTCACCGATGTAAAATGTAAAATTTAGTTTTCGGAAACAATTGAAATCATCTATAGACAAGGGAGTGATTGTATCGAGCCCAATAGCAGCATGGCTTGAGTAAAAATTTAAGCATATCCAAACAAGAAACACTAATATCTTCATTTTAGTTCAACAATATTGATTATTAGTTGATAAAGTAAATTCGAATTTATACACGTTTTAATGACTACCTTTTCTACTTTTATCACTATAATAAAGTGAAGGCTAAAGGTTGATTGAGAAGAGTGAAAAATGAAAGATTATATCTTGAAAAGTACATTGTATCCGGATTCTGGGAATAACTGACAAGGAAGGGGTATGGTCTTGGGTTCTCCGATTTTGCCCAATTATATAGGGTGTTCCAAATTTTTTTACGCTAAAAAATGATTATAACTTTTTTCAAATAGATCCGTTTTCTTTTTTTAGATAATTCTTTTTTTATTTTCATCCAGAGACAATAGGAAAGCGATTCATATCAAAAAAACGAAAAAAAATTTTATGCATAAATTTATACTTTGTGCAAAAAATTTTGGCTCCAAGTGGGATTCGAACCCGCAAACCATGTGACCATGACGGTTCACCATAAACAAGCCTCGGTGGTTTATGATGAGCTTTTTTTATTACCAAAAATTTTCAGATAATTGCCTTAATTACTATCGCACAATGTACAAAAAGACAAGAGATCTTGCGCGGAAAAATTTTTTTTAAAAGTGATACCAAACTTTGTTCATTGGTTTCAAAAAATTTTAAACATAAACTAGAGAAACTGCAAAGAAAAAATGTTGTGCCTCTTTTTGTGCTTAAATTCCTATTACTTCTGTCTCTTCTATTACTTTTGTGTCTGATTGGAATGAAAGTAGCATGAAATTTATTTCTTTAGTGCGCGTTTTTCTTGAATATTGTGCCTTTTATATGTTTGGAAAATTGCTGATTTTTAGCACACTTTCTAGTATAAATACACTAAAATTTATACTTTCGAGATAAGAGCTTTTATTCTTTATAGATTTTTGTGTGGTTTGTATGTTTAAAAAATTGTTAAGTATGTCGTATATTAAGAAAACGATTGAATACCATGATGGTAACGATGTTTTAGAAGGGGTACTCGCTTATCCAAAGTTAGTTTTAAAATATTTTTTTAATATAAAAAAATAGATTAACTGCCAGTGACGTAATTAAGAAGGTACATGGGGTACATACCCCCTCTTCGTTACGGGAATTTTTTGATCATATTTTTGTAAAAAATTTGAGTTTTAGGGGGTAACCCCTAGTTTTTTACAAAATTTTTTGTTATTTTTGACAGTGACATTAACGTCATTCACAAAATGACGTTGACATTGACGTCATTAAAATACTGGTCAGGTCAATCAAAAAATTGAAAACTTTCTCAAAAATCATACAATTTATCATGTTTTGGGTTGATCTGTAAAATAGTAAATTTTAGGGATGCTGATACAAATGGTTCGAAATTAAAAGCTGTTCTTGTGTTTCATGCTTTTGGAGGCATTACAGAGCACGAAGAAGAAAAGACTGTTGAACTAGCCAAAGTAAAATACTACAGTTAAACCTCGATTTAACGACACCCCCGCCCAATTCGATTTAACGACCCCTCCCGGGGCCTATTGCACAAAAGTAAAAGTGCAATGATGTACTTTGAGGGTCCGCGCTAAATGAAGCTAACCATCGAAAATTTCCGACAGTTAGCTTTGTTTAGCATAAACCCTGACAATTTTTACTTCCATTATAACGTATATAATGTATTTTTCTTTTAAAAATTCGATTTAACGACACCCTTTCAATTCAATTTAACAATCCCTCCCCTGAGGGTGTCACTATATGGAAAGTTGACTGTATCTTTTTTTATAATTTAGTTTTTTAGTTGGGATTTGTCGCATTTGCCGCCGATGTTTATGGAAAAGGAAAACGAGGAACTACTCGCGAAGAATCCCATGCGCTCATGAAACCATATAGTGAAAATCGTTCGACTTTGTGCAAAAATCGACTTTTTGCTGCTTTAAACCATGTAAAATCATTAAATTTCGTCGACCAAAAAAAGGTAAGAACAAATTTTGGAGCTCTTCCTCGCTGGGGAGACGCTTTCAACAAGATTCCATAAAACTGATACTTTTTTGAAGTAATTTTATGGAAAATATCATCTAGAGGTAATTTCCTACGAGGAACATGTTGGCAATGTTATTATAGTTCGTCAAAAATCGAGAAAATTTTCTTTAAAAAGTATCAGTTTTTGGAATACTGTTGATTGCGTCTTCTCAGGGGAGGGCGAGAAGAGCTTTCAAATTTTCAACAAAACTTTATTTTTAGATAAGTGCGATTGGTTTTTGCTTTGGTGGCCAGTGCGTATTAGATTTGGCTAGATATAATGCCGATTTAGCGGCTGGTATAAGCTTTCATGGTGGTCTATCTCCAATTCCAGGTGCTGAGTCGCCTGAAACTTTAGATCCTATTAAAACGAGTCTATTGATTTGTCATGGTGATGGCGATATTCACATACCAGTTGAGACTCAAGTATATCTTCTTCTTTTTTAAATTGCCTAATATTGGCAATTTAGGGCGTAGAATTTATAAAAGAAATGCGTGCTCGTAAGGCTGATTTTCAATTTATCGATTATGCCAATGCTAAACATGGTTTTACTGAACCAAGTAGGAGTTGAATTGATAAATTTTATTGTGTTATCTTTTTAGAGAATGCGACTTCGACCGTCGAAGGAGTTGGATATCACGAAAAAACCTCCAGGAGGTCATGGAATGCCATGCTAAATTTATTGGCTGAAGTTTAAATATTTATTCTCGGCATTAGCTACACGAACAATCATATTTAAATGTGTACATTATTTATTTTTTTATAAACAAATATTGTTTTATAGAATTTAATAAAAGTTCGGAGAATAATGACTTACGTAAAAATTGTCATTTTAGTTAGAAATTGTGGGGTCGGGATTAGGTCATATGTGAATAGAAAAAATATCAACGGGTTAAATCCGAATGGAGGTAAAGTTTGAGAAAGAAAAGATGGGATATAATGATAAAAAAAACTTCAAATTTTTTCATAAAATCACATTTTTTGCTTCAAAAATTTCTTGTTTCAAAAATTTATAAAGGGTCGGTTATGCTCTACATGAATAACTAGATCTCTTATAGACATTCTAGTATCATTCGAGAATCTTCCTTTGTTACGTTCCTAAGTTGTTGACAATAAATTTTATTAACGAAAACAAATAATATATAATAATATTCCAACACCTAAACAAAAAAAGCAACTTTAAGATGCAATAAACGTAAACAAAACATGAAGAATAAACACGATTGAACAATAAACATAAATTTCAATACAATAAAGTTAACAATCGAAAACTGATCACATCACTATTCAGTGTTTTCGTTTTAAAGTTTGATTTTCCAATTTTCCAAATTGAACCATGCATCCTATTTTAAATTGTCTTTAGTTCATAACTGATTTTGTTCAGACATCAGCAAAGGAGAAGGTGAAGGAGATCATACAACGGCAATGTGGAGAAGGCCCCGATGAGGTAGTCCCCCTCAATTCTGGGTCCATGAGTGAGTGGGTTAAGGGGGAGACTCTTCCTCTTGCCGACCTATGTTAGAAAGTTTTTTATCTGAAAATTTATTTAGCTTAAGGTAGTCTTCTGACACCCAATTTTTATGGACCACCTCATATGTTCGGCGGGGTCTATGCGGGTAGTCTCCCTCAATTTTGGGTCCATCAGTGATTGAGTCACTCTCCTCTTGCCGACTTATGAAGGAGATCCCCTTTTCATCACTCATCCTTGGCAAAAAATTGATCATCATCCATATCGCTCCCCAAAACCTAAAATCTTTTATTGCAATAAAAGATGGATAAAAAAACTGGCTATATTTAATTTTAGGCAAAAACTGCTTCCCTCCTTTTCCTCTTCCTCAAAAATCATCCATTCATCCATCCTCTTTCGAAAATTTTTTATCTGATTAGGATTTATCGTATTTGATGATTCAAAAAGTCATTTTACATGGATTTTGTACGAAAAATACGATGGTTCTGTTAGTTTTGCTCTAGGATTTAAAGATTCCGAGATATGAGTGAGCTTTTCCGAAATGCTGATTTTGACAAATTTTAAAGATAAAAATTTCAAATTCATGATAGCTCAAAATTCTTTTAGAAAATCATATAAAATGATCGAAAAAATCACTATTATTAAGTGTTTTCGAATTAATCGATGAAACTTGATTTTGATTTAATTTTTGAGCCATGAAGGGGAGAATTTGCCGTAAGAATAGTTGAACTTGATCACTTGGACAGTAAACGTTTTTGACAAACGCCAACTTTTCATGGTTTTGGCAAAAAAGTTTGCTCGTGGAACGAACAAGCTATTAAAAATGATTTAGAGCCAAAACCTTTTTCTACAAAAACTTTGAAGTAACATTGGAAATTCGACTTTAGAGGGTGCAGGTAACATACCAGGAAGCATAGCTCTCTCGGTACGCCGCCGGACCATCCTATCTTGCAAGTTAAGCAGCGTTGGGCCCGAAGCATCTAAGTTCAATTTCCGAAGCCTTGAGCATGTGGGATCCCCTGGCTCCGGGGCGTTGTGCATGCGCAAAATGCCCCAGTAATTTGGGAGTAATTCTTATTCCCCCTGAAGATGAATAGGAAGAGAGAGGCAAAAAAAACCGGCGCCCGGTAAACTGAGTCAAAATTAACTGAGTCAATTCTAAACTGAGTCAATCTTATGAAGGAGAAATTTAAAATTTTTTTAAAATTCAATTTTCAAGGAAAATTGCCTAAAATTGATTTTTCTTTAATGGAATTTTTGATTTAGAATTTTTTCACTTAAAATTTTGACTCAATTTAAAATTGACTCAGTTAATTTTGACTCAGTTTACCGGGCGCCAAAAAACCAGCCTATCTCCGCATAGACAACGAGAGGGCAGCTACTAATATACCTAATAATATTTCATTAATATTGTGTTTTAGAAAGGATCTTACTTTGTGCTTTAGAGCACAAAATAACTGCAATTAGCTTATATTATTTATTATGTTTTGTGCGTAAAGGTGTGAATGCAACATACATCAAATTGTTTGCTATATATAATACTGCTTGTCGTCTGGTTCTTTTATATTAATTTTTTGTTTTAGTGTAATATTTTACTAAAATGGGAAAAAATAAAGCAACTTTTGAACAAATTCCCGAAGAAGAACCCGAAAAAACCTCTATCGATGAAGTCAAATTAAATGATTTTTTCAAACTTGGGCGCTATACTTGCTTGGTTATGGTTATGAAGGCTTTTATAGGATTAAATATGCTATCGAATGCTTTCTTTATGATGTTTGCAAGTAATTTATCTTGGATAAATTGTTTTAAATTTTTTAGGTGCTGCACCAAAGATCATAGCATGTGGATCGCATGATTTTTCTTATGCTGCTGATATAATGGAATCTTGTCGAATGCTAAAAGAAGTTCAAAAAATAACTAATTGTACGCCGGAATTTAGTTATCAATTTCTATCTTTAAATGTCGAGGTGATTTCATATAAAAAAAGAGATGAAATTTGAAATTTTTAGTGGAATTATTATTGTGAAAGTACGAAAATCGTTAAAAATAGTATTACATACCAAATGACTGGACTTATGATTGGCGCTGTATTTTTTGGACAGATTAGTGATACCTACGGAAGAAAATTGGTAAGAAATAGGAAAAAATTTTAAAAAAATAATATTTATTAGGGCTTGTGAGCGTTTTGCGGGGGTTTTCAAACTCCGCAGCTGAGAGCTTGTTACCTCGCAATAAAAAGTTGCGTGATTTCATCAAACCCTGCATGTTTTGATAATAACAACCTGCGGAGTTTGATGAAATCCCGCAACTTTTTATTGCGAGGTAACGAGATCTCAGCTGCGGGGTTTCAAAAACCCCGCAAAACGCTCAGCCCTAATATTTATATTTAGACTTTACTAATAGCAATGACGTTTAACAATATTTTCATACTTGCCTCATCGTTTGCCCCGAATCTATTTTGGTTTACAGTCGCAAGATTTTGTGTGAACATCTTTAACGCTGGCGTTATCTCGTAATATATTATTTAAAAAATTTAAAAAAATATTTTCAGAGTGCTTCCAATATTTGCATTAGAAATTTTGCCTCAAAAACATCGATATTGGATTTATAACCTTGTTGGCGGAGCTCCTTTGGTTATGATTTGTGCTGCCGTAGCATATTTTTCTAATGATTGGAAAACTTATGCTCGTATAATTTCACTGCTAGGCGTACCTGGTTTATTAGCTCTATGGTAAGAAATTGACTAGAGAATAAAAAATAATTCTTGTTTAGTTTTGTTAGTGAAAGCCCACGATTTTTAATACAAAAAGGTCGAATGGAAGAAGCCAAAAATGTGATCAAGCGCATGTATCGCATCGATAATAGAAAGTTCGAAGATGATGTTGTAGATCTCGTATTGGACAAAGAGAACCAGGTATGTGAATAAATACATTTAAACGATAGTTATTTTTTCAGGCATTTATTAAAAAACAGACAAAGAACAAAAGCTATACTTTCTTACATCTTTTTTATACACCTAGTTTATCAAGATATGCAATTTCAATCGGGTTGAGCTTGTAAGTCTTAGTATGCACATTTTCAAGATAAACACGCTTTTTTAGCTTTACAACTTCTATGATGACATATGCACTAATGTTTAATTTGGAACACATTGCTGGCTCCATCTACCTAAATCTTGTCTTATCTGGGGTTGTTCGATACGTCGCCGGTGGATTTATATCTTTGTTAGAGCTAAAATGCCCTAAAGTTGGAAGAAAAACCATTCATTTCGGAGTACTCCTAATCGCTGCTTCATGTCTTTTAACATTTTTTGTTGTCAACCTCACAGGTTTTATAGCCAATCTTGAAAAATCGATAAAACAGTTTTTAGGCACTCAAGCACATCTAGCTCTATTATTAAGAATAATGGCTTTAGTCATACTTGGTTTTATAGCTCAAATCTTTCTAGTTGCTGGTATTTGCGCAACCGAGCTTTTTCCGACTTGTATAAGAAATCTATCTTTCTCGTTTGGGCAATTTTTGAATCGAATCGGGGTTGTCTTGTCACCACAAGTGTTTTTCTTGGTAAACTCTATAGATTGTGTTTTAAAAATCTTTTAGGCAGATATCTGGAGACCTCTCCCATACCTAGCCATGTTTTTGCTAGTTGTTTTTAACATGTTATTCTTCCAGTTTAATGTTAAAGAAACGAAAAATAATCCGTTGGGTGATCATATGCCTGAACCAGAAGAAAGTTGGCCATGCTTTAGAAAGGACAAGAATAGATCGAACCACAAAGATGAGAAAACAGAAAAATTGATAAATAAATTAGATGTGTAAATAACCTAATTACAGTTATAGCTCAAATCTTTCTAATTCAGGTACAAACAAATATTTGTCCGGTGTCCAAAATCAAAAACACCAAAAGAAGGCTTATATTATTTTTTGAAAAAATGGAGGGTCGGGAATGAACTTTGATTTTGGTGATCGAAAATTTTTTTGTTTGTGCCTAAGTGTTTTTGGAGGCGACTATATCGAGGTTTGACTGTAATAGAATTTATTTTCTTATTTGTTATATTTTAAGAATAAACCAATCATAAAATATAGAATTCTCCAATTTAAGTTATTTCATTTTTTGAAGTATCGTCAAAACCTTATTCTTTTCATAAAATTTTTCACACAATCTCATATTGTATATTACGTCTTTACCTTTATAACAATAAAAAACGTCACATAGAGTTCTTTTTATAGGAAAAATTGCTACTTTTGGTACCATGTGAAAAATGTTTTCGTCATGTTAAAACTTTTAAAAGATTGTCAATGCGGACGAAAATGAACAAAAATTCGTTTTAAGAACAATATCCGTGGCCAAGTGGCTAGAGCATCGGAAGGATTATGCAAAAAGAAGTCGTTTTACAGCTGTTTTTCCACCTGTCCCCACTTTTTTCCAGTTTGGTCAGCCGTGCTAAAAATTTACAAAAAGTTCAAGTTTTTTATATGATATTTCTTTGCCTGATTTGCAATATAGTTTATATTATTGAAACAAAAAATCGCCCCATAAATGCAAAATTTATTAACTTTTTTTGATACGAAATCAGAAACCATATACATAATTATTATTATTCTTTTTAACTACAGGTTTTTGATTTTTCTAGTTAGAAATCCTTTTTTTGCTTTGCTTATGCATAATTAACTAATGAGCATCTTGCTATCTTCATATTTTAGCAATTAAAACTATTCCATAGGCATTCCGAACTTTTGATATTAACATCCTTATTTACAACACAAAGTTGATGTTTATTTTGTTATAAAATGGATAAGTCGGAAGCGATCCAAATCGAAAATTTACACGAAAAGACTATGTTTAGTTATTCTGATGTCATTATTGTGATAGAGATTATTTTAATAATAATATCTATTGCTATATCTCTAGTTACTTTATTCATGATCAAAGCTTCAGGATTGCTACATATTCATTTTATGGCATTAATTCAAAGTGCTTATGTATTTTTTCTACTTTCTACACTTAGTAGGTTGATCATAATAATCGGGATATTAGCACATATAGAAAATTCTGGTAAGATATTTATGTTATCATAAGACATGATAGGTTTGGCTCGATATGAAAGATTTATCGTTCTTAACCAGTATCTTCTCCTATGTCCAATTTTGGCTTTGCATTTTTTTATTAGAGTTTTGTATCTGGAACCGGATCCGATGATCTTTAGTGGATTTTGAATGTTAAATTCCCGCAAAGATTCTGATTCCCCTGATTCATGGGAATTTAAAATTCAAAATCGCAACTAAAAAATCGCCAACTTCAAACGCGATTATCTCGACAACTATAACGATTCAGAATTTACTGTAAAAACAAAAAATGCTCTATTTTTCATGAATTTTTCGAATATATATGAATTATGGCCAATTTTGCTTAAAAATGAGAATATAAATCTGATTCCGGCGATCGACCACTTTTTGAAAAGCTCTAATAAAGCCCTAAAAACTGAGCTATCGGGGGCCAGCTATGATCTAACCTCGCAGAGATATGAGTCAAATTTTTGACGTAATTTTTCAAAGATGGCATTATAACTTCTCCCGAACATCGAATTTACCACATAGTATCTATATAAAGTTTTTATCTCGTGATTTGAGGATTTCAATAACATCAAAACCATGATCAGATCATTTACCTAGGCCGAGATATAGCAATTTTTAGTGTCGTTGGTGTTCAAAACAAAGAAAAACAAGGCCCATGTGCCGGATATCAAAATCCAATTGAAAAGTTGATGTCAATTCCTTCATTTTCGGACTCAGCATAGTCAAAAACGGGGGTACATGTGAATTTTAGACAAATCAAACAACTTTTGGGATCCGGGTCCTTCCAAGGGTCGATTTTAATAGAAAGTGGCTTTTAAATCTTCTTTAAAAAAGTTGTAGAGCTTGACTTCTTCTACAATTTTCTTAAAGGTTACTTTTAATGAAAATTGATAGAAAAACGAGAAAATTGCATGCTTTAAAAAAGTGTTTTAAGAACATATATGGGTTAATAAAAAAATTTTAAGATACTGACTATTTATTTATACTATATGGTCCAACAATATTGACTAACGTAGGGTTCTTTGGATTTTGTCAAATTGCTAGGTATTCTTTTGGCGCTATATCTTGTTTTATCTTGTGGGGAGTATTACTTGAGCGAACCTTAGCCACGATTAAGTATAAAACATATGAAAATTGGAGATCCAATACATTAATATTATTCTCTCTACTTTACTCTATCTTATTAGCGCCATCATTGACGATTTTATTTTGTATAGGCAAGTTTTTTGGTTACTAATAACGAGAGATCTTAAATCTAGGCATAATTCCGAATCTTTTATATTTGGCCATACCTTGTCTCTTCATAGGAGCAGTTAGCATAAGTGTAAGTATTCTTTATTTTTTAACCATTGTTTATTGCAGGCCTTTATTGGTGCATATTTCTATAACATTTATAAATATAAACAATTCAACGAACGTGACATTGATTTTACTTTAAGCCATAAGTATCAGCTATGTGAAAATATTAGATCCATTAGCATACTTTGGAAAGTATGTTCTGTGGGCATGTGTAATATTTTTATAGCCGCATTGGTAAATTTTCAAGTTGACATCCCAAAAAACTGAGACAAACAAATCTCAGGCAAAAACAAAAATTTTTCCGGTGGTTGAAATCAATAACCTTACAAGAAGGCTCATATTTTGAAAAAATATGTGTGGGAATGATTTGATTTTGATCACCGGAAAAAATTTTATTGTGCATGAGTTTTTTTAGTCTCATTTTCTATAGACAATCTGTATAGGTCACAAGTATTTATATAAATTTTATTTTTAGGTATTTATAGTCGCTGATTATGTCGATTCCAGTGTAGTTAAGCGTTTATGTTTTGCAATATTTAATTATATAGTAGCAGGGGGCATGATAGTTTTGGTAGCGTTCATCGTTTTGACAACACCTACATGGAAACAATTAATTTATAAGTGAGTTATTATAGGTAGAAGTAAAGATTTCTACACTCAAGTTAAAAAAATTGCACTGCCGAAAAGTCAAAAAATTTTTATATTCAATAACATCAAAATGATAATTTCTATGCTGATATCTTTTTTATTGATGATACCTTTACCTCCTACGATGTGAACCTAATCATACGTTGTAAAGGAAGAGATAAACAATTTCTGAGACGCGCACGGATCTTTAAAATAGCTAAAAAAGGGAAATCTGTAATTAAAATGGTTCAAAACAGGTTAAAAACACATTTTTTGAAAATTTTTAAAATCATAAGGTCCGTTTGATATTGTTCAAAATTTAGAGCCAGATACAAACGGGTTGTTGATTTTTATTGATTTTAAAAACAATTTGATGCGCACGGTTTAACAGTTTCTTTGAAATTCCCAAAAAATGCGCAAAAAATGGGGGTGGCAGTTAGAGAAGTTGGCGATGTATGATCCTAATAATCTGGCCCATAATAGGTCGGCAAGGTGGGAAAGGTCCCTATGCCGTGATCCTTCTCCTCAATTTTGGATCCATGCGGAGGTCCTCCCTCAATTTTAGGTCCATAAGTGTATGGGTCAGGGGCAGGGTTTCGATCGGTTTAATTCAAAAATCAGTTTTCAAAGTCCATTTTTCAGGATTTTTCAGGAAATATGAGTCAG
>JAQGBS010002137.1:0-13764 GCA_034698545.1 Acrobeloides obliquus | reverse complement strand
AAAGTCATTGTTACACACAGTTGTTCTATTAGGATATATTGAGTTTAATCGGCATTTTATAGATGAATTAATAGCAGATTGAGTATAAACAAGGCTTATCAAATACAATTCTATAGTTTGAATAATACAATTCTGTTCGCTACTAACAGGGTGTCTAAAAAGTTAGTACAGGGTGTCTAAAAATTTCTTGCGCATATTTTTTTAATACATTTTTGACAATTTTTCAATAAAAATTTGATTTTATCTGTTTTTTTTAGTATGACAGAATTAAAGCCAGCAATTATTCGCTTATTTGAGCAAGGAAAAAGTGGGAGAAAATTGCAGAATTGCTAAATGTACCGGCTAGAACCGCTCAAGAAGTAATCAAACGTTTTAAAGAAACTGGGAGCTATAACGACAAGAAGCGGAAGACCAAGAACTGCTCGCACGCCAGCTAAAAAACGCAAAATCGAGGGTAGAATACAGCAAAATCGGAGCAACCAAAAGAATTCTACGCGAAAATTGGTCAATCGATGCGTTGAAGAAGAGTTTGGTGAAGGCATGGAATACAATTCCACAAGAAGTCATTGATTGAGCGATGGACGATTTCCCGAAGCGTTTGAAGAAGTGTATCCAGGCCGGAAGTGGCCATTTTGAAAATAAATAATATACATAGCTGTACAAGGAGGGGGGGGGGGTACTGGCGCCCTAAATACGACATGGTTGCAGGGGACCCCCTCATAACTGTATAAGGGGGGGGGGGGTACTGGCTCCTAAATACGACATGGTCGCTTAAAAATTTTAGGCAAAATATTAAAAATTTTCGGCAAAAAGACGAAGTGGGGGGACAGTATCCCCCCTTGTTCAGCTATGATAATATATTATATTGTTGTTATTGTTTATTGTTGGGTTTTGCATAATTTTTATTGAACAATTGTTAAAAAATGAATTTAAAAAAATATGCAAGAACTTTTTAGACACCCTGTAATAGATTTCCGGAATCACATGACTTTGGTCTTGACTTTTTTTTAAAGTGTACTATAGAAAATTGGCCTGAACAGAAACCTGAACAACAAATGGAATGCTCTTAAAAATTGATAACAAAACGAAGTATAGAATGTTCCAACTAAAATTTTTTAAATAGCCATTTCATTGAAGAATATTTCTTATTAGTATCGAACTACTGATAACAATAGAAAGCCAATTCTATCTACCTTTCCTATCTATGTGTATTTAATATATTAATAGCCTTTTGGATTATATACAGAACCGGAACTATTATTTTTGCACGTTTTTTTTCGATTTCGGTTTTTCAAACATGCGGTTCGGTTTTTTTCAGTTTCGGTTTCCCACCTCTACCCCTTATGATTTATGATGGTGTCAAAAAAATTTAACACTTATTTAACGATTAAAAATTGTATTTTCCATTATAGAATAAATAAATGCTATTTTCTAAATGAATTAATAGATTACAACATAACAGTTTTTTAACACACACAACACAACAGAATTAATCTGTTGTACAATACAACCACAAATACTTTTTCTTGGCACAAATTTACAAATTTTATTTGGCACAAATCACACTTTGTTTGGCACAAATTTTAATTATTTAAACCACAGTTTTTCCTGAAAATTTTTTTAAAGTGATTAAGGTATATTCTTTAAGCTAATTCAACAAATCCAAACATTTCTATAGGTATTTCACCTAAAAATCAATACAATATAAAAGCAACAAAGAAACAATAAAAGCACAGATGGAGTAATGGTGTGCTTAAAGTCCTGTCACATCTTTTATAACAATATCGTGCAAACTTCATAAAAAAACATATCCTGTATTAACGTTATCAGGGGTAATTTTAGGTGAGAAATCGTTTGCGAGAAGAATGAAAAATCTAACTGATTCTGGAATTTGTGTTTCAATAACTATTTCCAATGCTGATTCAGGGTCTTTGTATTCTTTTATTTTTTTAATTTCTCTACCCCATACATAAACCAGAGATACGAAATTTAATCATGTTTTGATAATACTAGAAAGTTTAAAAAAAAAGTATAATTTGTGCCAATTTAAATTTGTGCCAAAAAAAGTGTGATTTGTGCCAAATAAAATTTGTGCCAAAAAAAGTAAATTTGTGCCAAGAAAAAGTAGCACGCCAACACAACAGTTTTGCGCCTTAAAACTGTTGTTCAACAACACAACAGTTTACAACACAACAGTTTAAACACTGCGTTGAAACGAAAACATGACGTCATTTTTTTGTTTCAATAGCTCAAAATAATTATTAAATAGATAATTTTGGTGTCATTTCATTATTCTCATAGAGTTATAAAAAATGTTGCAATGTATTTTTTTAAGAAAATTTAAAAAATCGGCGTGAAAATTGATTTTTCCGCCATAAGTTGGTGTAATTTTAAATAAATACAAAAATAGTTTTGTGGGAATTCAAATTTTCAATTGCTGCGCACCACCTTTAAAGAGTGGTACAATCTTTTTGCCACTACTGTAAATTTCATAATTTAAATTACTAACTTCATATCTTTCAAAATCCTCCTTTATATAAGACTCATTACGTCCACATTCCTCTTGAGCATTTTTATAATAAGGTGTATTTTTAAGTTCATCAATAGTAGCGCGTTCATCTACTCTCTTCAAGCAACGACTAATTAATTCCAATTCATCGGCATAAGTTTTTTCATAATTAAGAATAGATTCAATTGTATCCATTTTTTGGGTATGAGCACATTGCAAAAGTGTTTCTGGATCGATATTTTCAATAAATTGCATTAAGGTCATCTCGGGGGTTTCAATCATATCGGGATTCAGCTCCAACAATTTTTTATATGGGTGAAATCCACATCTAATTTCTAATAGCGTCATTCCTAGACCCCAGATATCATATTTTGGA
Source organism: Acrobeloides obliquus (assembly GCA_034698545.1). Classification (NCBI taxonomy): domain Eukaryota; kingdom Metazoa; phylum Nematoda; class Chromadorea; order Rhabditida; family Cephalobidae; genus Acrobeloides; species Acrobeloides obliquus. Next base: position 10,879 of record JAQGBS010002137.1, on the reverse strand, counting down.
TCCTTTACTTCAGTACTCCACACTCTTTCTGGTGGCCAATAAAGTATTGTACCATTAAAATTTTCTGTAATTATTGAATCCATTACACGCGATTCACTAAAATCTCCAATCTTAAAGTTACCATTTCTATTAACCAATATATTCTCCGGCTTAATATCTCGGTGTATAATGTTTTTCCTATGACAATATTCTAAACCGTCAATTATTGGAACAACTATACTTTTTAAAAAATAATATGGAAATCTTGATTCGGTTTTAAGAATTATCCTATTTAGTTGACTAAGGTTCATATCCATCAATTCAATGCATAATAAAGCATAGTCTCGATCGAAACAGAGCCCATAAAATTCAATAATGTCGTTGGAATGTTTTAACTGCCTTAAAATCTTGGCTTCCTTCAACAATTTATCCTCGAATTCATTCTTTCCATGCATTCTTTTCCAATTATTCTTTGTCTTTTGTATTAGAAATCGTTTAACAGCCATATCTAGCCCAGTTGGTTTAAAATGATATTGTCTTACTTCAAACTGTGCATCGCCTAATCGAGTATTTGTGTCGATTAGATCATCTGGATTAAATGGCAGAATTGAGCCAGAAATAAATAGTTTATTAATGAGGGCATTATCCAAATCAGATGAGTTGCGGGGTGTTCGAGAATCGGAATCGGACATTTTAATTGATTAATTTAACTTTATAACAAAAAGACAATTTTTGAAAGACGGTAGAGAATTTCCTTATCACTCAAAATTTCATAAGCAATCGATATTTTGCTCACTTATATCTTTATTATTAAACAATCTACCAAAAAAAACTTTAGATACCACAAAAAAATTTTTTACAAGATTGTCTATAATTCCTTTTTTACAATATGTGCAAATTTTCAACAAAAATCATTCGCAAAACAATTGTCAAAACAATGACATTAAAATGATATTTTTGGCAACAAAAAATAGTATTTTTTGGGGCAAAAATTTTTTTGAGGTGACCCGAAGCCTAAAAAACTTTTAAATTTGTTAGATTTTTCATATAAATATAAGAGCCGTAGGAACTCCGAAATTTCAGGGAGGACTCCGATCCCACAATTGGAATTTTAAAGCGGATTTTCTTTTACAACTGTTTTGAATCGCTAAATAAAGATTTCAACCCCCGATGATCAAACCCTCCTCATTAGAAACTGAAAATCGATAGATCTGTTCTATGTCAGCACAAAGACAATCCATTTTCACCTTCCGTGAGCTGCTTCATTCACCGATACCAATAACTTTGGGGTAGTAACTTTCTCCGAATTGAACTTTTTATGTAAAAACTGTTACAGAATTTGGACATCTCTCTCTTAAATTTTTCCTAATCAATATTTTTTCAATAGGCGTGATGTTTCGATTAGTATGGGAGACAGTTATTATATTACTATTCAAGATAAAATAGTCCATTCTGGAAGTTATCCATGCCATCATACGTGGGGAGATTATGGATCCTCAACATTTAAAGGTCCAGTCCTGTAGGAAAAATTGCGAATTTTTGTACATATTCGGAAAGTTCATGAAAAATGGAGCATTTTTTGTTTTTACATTAAATCCTGAATCGTTTTAGTTTTTGTGATAATTGTATTTGAAGTTGGTGATTTTTGAAATTTTTTACAACGAATTTATTACAACGAAAACTTGCATTTGGGTCGTGACGGTAAATTCTTTCCCTGAACCAATAAAATTTGTATATTGAGAAAAAAATAATTCAAAATACTTGAATATTTAGGAAAAAATAAATACAAAAAATTCTGCTGCATTTTTTGAAAAAAATGTCATTTTTGGTAACAAATTTGGCTTATTAAAAAAATTTTAGAAACGGGGGAGGGAGTCGCTATTATTTGTTTTTGTAAAAATTGAATTTTTATGGATGAATAAAAAAATCGTATTTTTGGCAATAATGAGTTAAAAATGGCATTGTTAAAAAAAATCATTTTGTTTAAAAAATAGTCATTTTTGACGATTTTTATTAAAATTTTGTATTTTTTAGTGAAAAAAACTGGCAAAAATTGTAATTTTTCAAAAAAAAAATTTTTTCAAGAATTTTCAATTTTTTATGCGCATACCAGTGGCCATCTCCTCCCTCCCGGAAAGAGATCGACACTGTTGTTGATTTTTTTTAAATAGCATTTTTGGTAATAAAAATTTTCAGATACAGGTGCCTAATTTAGTTCATTTTTGTAAAAATGTAACTTTTTAAATGAGAATTGACTTTTTGTGTGCTAAAAACGTCATTTTTATCAAAAAAATCGATTATTTTGAACAAAAATAGCCTTTTTCCGATTTTTGGTGAAAAATGTCATTTTTATTGAAAATTTGAAAAAAATTGGCAATTTTCCCAGAAAGGGAGATCCTGCGAAATTTGATCGGGGGTCGAACATTTTTTGCACATGGGTGAAAACTTCCACTCTTTTTCATCTATGCCCCACTTCTCTTGAAAAGTTAAAAGTCGATTGGTGTTGCTTTCTTGCCATACCCAAGAGCTTGCAACCTCCACATTATCTACAACGATTATCCCTGATATCAATAGTACACAGACACAAATAAATAATGTTAACAATCACAATAACTCAACATCAGTGTGTTGACTTGGAAGTTGTTTGCCATTATCTTAGTTTGTCTCATACATGGATAAGGGGTCGTAATTATGACGAGAGGGTGGGAGTGATTGAAGTTTGCTGATTAAAAAGTATAATTTTTAAATCAAACAGTGCAAATTTTAAATTACAAATCCCCCCTCCCTCCGGCGGGGGTTCCGAAAGACAAAAATTTCGTTTAGGCCCCCGCGCTATCGAGGGGCGACCCCTCCCCTATCCATCTATGGTTTGCCTGGTATTCATCCTGGGCATTGCATGGTGGAGAATAAAAGTTAACAAGGTAGTTTTTGTGGAAAGAAATTCGTAAACTAACCCGTAGACGCCCGTTGACCTACTGGTCGGCAGTCAAAGTGGCATATCTCTGTAAGGATAAATGATTTTTCGATGCGGTTTTTTAAAGTTGTTCCCATGCAATGGCGCATGTTTCGCGCTAGTTTTCACCCGACTTGTATTTTTCTGGAGAATGCAAATTTGGGCAAATTTCACTATAAATGACCAAAAATCGCCGATTTTCATCAAAAAATGCCCAAAGATTGCCATTTTTCACTAAAAAATGACCAAAAATTGCCGATTTTCATCAAAATATGCCCAAAAATTGCCATTCTGCACTAAAAAATGACCAAAAATCGTCGATTTTCATCAAAAATTTCATAGGACCATATCTCGGAATCTACAGAGAATTTTTCAAAACGGTTTTTTGCAGGAGTTAGGGGAACGTCACAGCTACATTTTGCATAAGACCGCGTGTTGTGACTCATCAACTGTAAAAAGTTAGAGCAAAAAAACTCGGTCTCCCAAATTTGTGTCATAATCTTGTCCTTGTTTCATTCAATTTTATCTTAAAAATTATTGCTGTCTCGCCTTTCGTTGAAATACTCGAACTACAACAATCATTTTTATCTATCTCCTCAACAACTTTCAAACACGTTCGAGTATCGCAACGAAAGGCCCGAATATATTTGACATTGTAGAAAATTATCGATATCGTTTTGTGCGACTAGTAATAGTTATATAAAATTGACAATTAAAAATCTTCGCATAAGTTAGATAATTCGTTTATAATTCTTCCATTCCAACTGTTGCTAGCAGTACATTGCGCTAATAAATTGTACATCTGATTATAATTTTTCCCAAACACCATGTATTGACCAACAGTCATCGACAACTAAAATTCAAGTTAGTTTATTGTCAGCTCATAAAAATATCAAAAGTAATTACAAATAACTTACTACATAGCGGCCTTCACGATGCTTTCCATCGTCAAAAGTATTCCTTAATCCATTTTCAAATTTTGCAGCGATCCCTTTGATTTTATTTATGTCCCATAAAGATTTTTCTTTACACCTAGTTTTTTTTGTTATTATTACTTTTATAGAAAGCTTACTTCAATACTAAAAACTTGTACATTACTTCGGCATCTTCAGTTTTAATTCCAATATTTTTAAACTCATTTATAACATGGTCATGGTTATATAGCAACACGGCGCCTGCCAATTCATAAACCTTAATTATAATATATATTTTTAATTTCAACTTTTGGACATCTATTCCAAACTAAGCTCAAAAAATTGAGGTCCTCAGGCAATCCCCGCTTTAACTCTCTTGTTATATAGAGGGAGCTTTCTAGTCATATACAGGAAGGGGGTATTCCCGTGATATAAAAGACTTATTCCCTTTCTATAAACAGGAGAAGCAAAATTGACAGTTATAGTGGAACTACCTGTTCATAGCCGGGTTATATTCGGCTATGAACCGGGAGACTTTTTGAGTGTAGTACCAAAGATTTTAACTTTAATATAAAAAGTTGTGAACAAATAGGGCACTATAACTTTCGCCACGTTGCCAAAAAACTATAACTTTTGCCACGTTCGTGTCAATATGCATATTTATTGCAAATCAGGCAACTCAATTAGTCTGAAATTAAATGTTTATTGACACGAAAGTGGTGAAAGTTACATGGCGAAAGTTAGAGTATCGAGATTCGTGACGAAAGTTATAATGCCACAAATAGATTAAATTTTTTCAAACAAGTTCTAAATCAAAAATAAAAATCTTTGCTATTTCTCAAAAATTTTTTTGTAATAATTATCAAAAAATGATAGCATCTACTAAAACATACTTTAGAAATGCGACATTGACGAAAATTATCTGCATATAAAGTAGCTCCTGGAATTATACTAGGCTCAAGTTCGCCAATATTTTCGGGTAAACCCATAACATTTAATATTGGAGCTTGTTTGTTGGTTAAAGACTAAATTTTTGTAAACTATTTTATTTTGGAATTTCTTACTTGGTTATGTATAAGAGATGAAATATTTTTTTGCTCTTGTTTTGTTTCTATTAATTTATGGAAATCCTCGTTTACCACTCGAGAACTGTTTAGAGATTGAGATGGATCTGGTGGGTATTCTGTGTTAATGTTAGGCGCAAATGTAACCGTTTCATTGCGACTTTTTTGTTCTTTTTCAGCCATATTTTTTCGGCTTCTTGGTTCCTTTAAATTTTGCAACTTGATCACATATTGAGCTATGTCACGACTAGGATAAGAAAATGTGACATTATAATAACGATAAAATTGTGATTCTTCTTTCAATTTTTTGGGGAAAGGACGATTTTCAAGGTCCGATAAGCATTGCTGAAGGAAAGCCACAGTCTTAGATGAGATGGACAAGTTAAAGAACTCTTCATTCAAAGTTTTGGAGTCAAAAGTTTTAATCTTTTGCAACAGCGATATGACGTCTTCTGAAGATTCTGTGCTGTTATGTAATCGTGACCCAAGTGCCATTTCAGCTAGCGTCATACCCAATCCCCAAACATCTCTCCTAATGTCGAATTTTTTTACTTTTCCATCTGCCATTTCTGGTGGCATGTAGGCAATTGTACCACTCCAAGTACTAGCTTTATCAGCTTCATTTATAATTGTAGCTGCTCCAAAATCAGCTATTTTAATTTCCCCTTTTGAGTTAACCAAAATATTTAGGGGTTTTATGTCTCGGTGTATGATACCGTGCTCTTGGAAATGGACCAACCCATTCAATATGGCTTTTCCGATGATGCCTAACAACTTTTCAGGGAATTCCTCTTCTATTTTATGAACATAATTATATAAGACTGTAAGGTTTGTATTCATTAATTCTAAGCACATAATCAATTTTTTGTCAATGATAGTGTAACCATAAAATGATAATACATTTTCATGCTGAAAGTATATTAAAGCTCTTTGAGCATCCACTTCTTTTCTTAAGTTTGAGGAACGTGCAAATAACTGATAGTTATTCAAATTTCTAAATAAGAAACTCTATCGTTTAATATTAACCGAAAAATTAAAAAATTCGAAAAAAATAGAAAAAATTCGAAAGAAATCGAAAAATTTTTAAAAAATTGAAAAAATCTAAAAAAATAAAAAATTCGAAAAAAATTTGAAGAGGCGAGATCTCAAAAAAATTAAGCCTAATTTTGGCTTCTAAATTTGTTTTTCTAAATTTCGGATTCTAAATTTTGGGCCATAGCGATAATGGCAACCCTGTTCAAACTGCTGATTGAACTATTTACACCCCCCCCCCCCGCCTGCACCCATACACATATGACAAAATTCAAATTTTCACATGTATTTGGCTAAGAATCTCGCTTTTATATTTTTTAATTTATCGCCAAACGGGATGTATACTATATAAAATTATTACTTTTCTTTCTTATTATATTTCATGCATACATATTTGAGAGCAACTTCTCTCCCAGTTGGTATATGGAAACATTTTTTTACATAACTTATTAATGTTTCACCAATACTACCTAACTCTTTAAAATCTTTTATATCAAGCTTAAGTTTGTGTGAAATATCTGGAAATGTTAGCTCATCAATACCATCTTTTGATTCTTCTTTTAATTTGCATAATTTCTGATCTTGGGCAGTTGGTTTGATGCTAGTGCATTTGCCAAATCTGGAATTTTAATAATTTACAGGGGGGAATCACTTTCGTCAGAAAATCCGGTTTTTAAAGAGAGTAACAATCATGGCAGGATCCCAAAAAAGTTTTTTTTAGAAAATTTTTGTAAAGAATCCATTCCTAAGGGTAATTTTATGCGAGAAATCAATTCCGCGCATTTTCGAATAAAACGCTTCCTTGACCATGATTCAGGGAAGGGGTCGGTATATTTTGAAATTTTGAATAAAATCGTAAAGGAAGCATTTACAGTCCCTGAAACATGGTTAAGGATGCGCTTTCACGGTTCGTGAGTACACACAACACGGTGACTTGAATGGAGCGAGAAATTGTCTCAAATTTTTTCGGTTTTGATCAAAGTGTCTTATTTTGATGAGTTATGAACAAAAAAGCAAAAAAATTTTTGTGCATGCCTCCCATGACCTCCTACTAGAAGTCCATTTTTTGGCTAAAATACCCTATCTTCAAAGTAAGCTATCTACGAAATGCTAAATCCGATTCCAATGATTTTTTGATATATTTTAGCTCTGATATAGGCCTATTAAATAAACTATAAACCAGATCCCAAAACTTATCCTTTGCCGAGATATTTGATTTTGAAAAATATCAATTTTTAGCCTTTTTATTGGTTTAATTACGGAAAAATTCCTATCTCCGCATTTTTATTAATTTTTTAAAATGTTGTTGCCAGAGTTATACCAACTTTTTATGAAGCGATTTTGTGTGAAACGTCGTTTTCGTCGAGATAGGGGACAAAAACCCATTTTAGCATACCTTCATTGCCAAAAGTTAAGAGGAGATATCTCGAAAGTTCGAACATTTTGGGATTGCCGCGGCACTAGGCAAACTGAGTATGTATTATGAAATTTGGACTCAAAAGAAACATATTTAAGCATTTGAAATGGTGTGCAACCTTTAAAAAGGCCAATTTCGGCCCATATGAATTTTAGACGTTACAGGAATATTACAGGTGTTTTTTACACTTTAGTATTTTATCCATATCTCTTGAAGATTAAATTCAATTTCGATGATCTTGGTTTTGTTGGAAAGCTGGTGTCGCGGACTACAACTTTTATATTAGGTGTATGGGGTCATTTCGTGAAAAAAATTGTCAAAAACTTAGGTTTTTAGATAAAACCCAGGTCAAAGCTAGAACTCTGGGTGGGTCAAAAATTCAAAGAAATAGCTCTAGCCAAAAACTTTGTTGCGATCATTTGCCAAGGAAATATGATCCGGGACGAGGCATAAAATAAAATAGGAATGTTGTAGATAATTATTAGGGCAAATCGGAGAAAATAGTCGGAACAAAGTTTTTGGCTAGAGCCATTTCTTTGAATTTTTGACCCATCCAGGGTTCTAGCTTTGACCCGGGTTTTAGCTAAAAACCTAAGTTTTTAGCAACTTTTTTCACGAAATGGCCAGGTCGGATTTTCTGGAGTACTTTTCCCATTATAAACCACATGAGCACAAAAGCTACTTTTATGGAATATAGCCAAAATTGCCAGAATTTATATATGTTCGAAAAATTCATAAAAAATGGAGCATTTTTTTAATAATTTTCGAACATATATAAATTCTGGCAATTTTGGCTATATTCCATAAAAGTAGCTTTTGTGCCCTTGTGGTTCATAATGGGAAAAGTACCCCAGGAAATCCGACTTGGCCTAAAACAAAAAGTAATTTGCATAATCTCATGCAAGAGCTAAAAATATGGCAAAAAATTTCCGCACAGACAAATTTACTGGGGTCCATAGCTAAAAAATTGGATTTTTGACCTGTGAAAAATCCTGTTCTTTTTGCGTTTTTTCAATTTTATTAATTTTTCTTAAGGTTTTGACATAAAGTTGTCTATATAATATTTGTAGCTCGTGTTTTAAGGAATCTAATGAGTCCAAGATCATCAAATTTGGATTTAACCTCGCCAATATATGTTCATTACAAAAAAGGGTAAAATTTGGCAAAAAGTCAAAAATTGGGTACCCTGTATCTCGGAGGGGTTAGACTTTCGTACCAAAATGCCTGCATTTTTTTCAATAAGTCCCATGTACACTTTAAGATTATTTTAGTTTCAAAATTTTTTGAAACTTTTTTTCTACAACCCATAGAACTCGATTCTTAGATACAACGTGTCTTAAAAAGAATACTTATTTAAAGGCGTTTTCTCCAAAGATAAAGAATCAAGGTATGAAACTCGTAATTCTTTCTTAAGTTTTTCTGCATACGATCTTATCTAAAATGAGGTAAAATATTTTTTGGAGACTAAAAATATATTTTTTCTAATATTTTCTCATCTCCCTTCAATATCAAGGCCATAGTAAAAATTTTTTTAAATTAATATATAAACAAAATAAAATCAATTCTTGTTTGAGTAGGAGTATAATTTTGTCACAAATTTATACAACAAAGGCCTTTTTTGTTATCAGAATGTCTCTTAACGAACTACTTTACGCAAACTTAATTTAAAGAATAAAAATTAAACTACTACTGATAATGTAAACCTCAATTATAAAATCGATTAATGAAGAACCTTTCATCATGTAAATTTTTAAAAATCAATAATTTTTGATAGCAAATTGATTGACATTTTTCATTTTTTTGGAAAATAGGGTTCATTAAAATATAAGTTTTTATTTCTTGGTGATTTGGAGAGTACAATTCTGCCTTTCCTTCATAGTTGTACAGACAACCACCCCCAACCAAAAAATTTTTACTTTATTGCGGTCGAGAAATTTTTGGGCAATTTTTTGCGTGCCTTGCAGGCTCATCACACCCTCGCCAATTATAAAGGCTTCTTTATGATAAATTTTGAGATTTTAAAATTTGTCGAGGACTGTCACAGGTGTTCAAAACGCTTAGAAGTCTTATCCAATATGAAAATTGTTAATTTTTTTCTAAAAATGGTCCTCCTAGGCCTAGAATTGGCTGAAAAATCCTTAAAACGCACTATCGAAGCCTGAAAGTGCATGCTTGACCGGCGTGATAGTTGTTCCAATATGGCAATGGTATACAAACCTGTTAGATACATAAGAATAAAAGATAAGTATGCCTAACCTCAGTATTAAAAAATTAAAAATTGTTTTTACTTTTTCGATATATTGTACAGCAAGTGAAATACCGTCTTTGTTGCTTGATAAAAGTGTTTGAAGATATTCTGACATTTTAATGGTTTTACTCAGAATACGCACCTAAATTAAACATCATTGGTTTTTTTAAATAATTTGAAAAAACGTGCCTGCAATTCTGGTTCAATTCCAAATGCAAAATCAAAGGCTTCTTCTATACCTTGATCAAGAAAAGTAAACATTGGTGGAGCATTTACAACTTGTTCCTGAAGGTCATCTTTAATATTTTCAAAAGCACTTGTCTCAAGAATTTCTCTTGACGCCAAATCAAACATTTGGCCTACTCTGATATTTTGTCATTAAATAACAGAGCAGTTTGAGTTATTTTTGAAAAATTTTGAACTTGAATACTAAATTTTGAAAAATTTTTTATTTGTCACAAGAATACGTAAAGAGTCGTCTTTATTCAAACTAGCTGTATATAATGGGCTTTACTGGCTAAAATTCTCTGTATAATTTGGAGATCGAGTGGCGACGGCGCTCTGGCGCGCCCCGAGCGATCTCGATCGCACCCTCTCCCCACCCCGTCTTCCTCTGAGGGCTTTCGAGGGCTTCCGAGCGCCTCCGAGCACTCCCGAGGGCCTCTGAGCGCTACCCGAACATCATTGGCTGAAATTTTGTAATCGAGGGTTTTTCTTCATGGAAAAAATGAATCTGAAGCAATTTTTTATTTTACCACAAGAAGATACCCCTACGAGAGTAAAACCCTCGAAAAGGCCTGTTCTTTGTAAGCCATTTTTGAGCATATTCCCGAGGTCTATGACAAAAAAATAACGCCAGATTCGTGTTCAGCGCCTAGAAAAACCCTAGGAAAGTAAAAAATTTCGTAAAAAATCCACTTCTATAACCAAATATCAACATTTTACAATAGGATTGCATTTTTGAAAACCCATTTTTTGAAAAATTCTGTATATTGACGCGAAAACATGACTTATTCTCGAAAAGATCGATTGGATCGTATTTAGCATACACTCTTTTCTACTACTGAAAAAATTTGATCTAAAAAGGATTTCTGGAGTTTATTAAGTTTTATACGCGGCGCGTAATTTCTGATCAACTCAATACAGGGTGGGCCAAAAAAAACCGGATTTTATGCAAATTTTTCCGAAAATTTTCTCGAAAAATTTTTTTTGCCAAAACAGCCTATATAGGCCTAAAATCATGCGAAAAATCGATTGCGCGCATTCCCGAAG
>JAQGBS010002136.1:0-13764 GCA_034698545.1 Acrobeloides obliquus | reverse complement strand
TTCAACTGTACTGTTCTGTACTGTACTTGTCAGAAAATTTTTTCAACTGTACTATACCTGTACCGGTACAGGTACAGTAGGTCCAGGTACATTTGAAACAATGAATTGAGTAATCATTGTTCAAAATTAGATTAAGATAATAACTTAATCTTAACAATAGCATATCTAATCTTATGCAAATAATAAATCCTCACAAGCAACTTAAAGGACCAGTCCACTCGATTTAAAAAAAAAACATGAAAAATTATACATTCGGAAAGTTCATAAAAAATGAAGCATTTTTTGTTTTTACGGTAACCTCTGAATCGTTATCGTTGTCGAGATAATTGCGTTTGAAGTTGGCGATTTTTGAAATCTGTGTATTACAACAAAAACATATTGATTCAGGGATAAATTTTCACTTCGTTCATGTTTTCGTTGTAATACGCAGATTTCAAAAATCATCAACTTCAAACGCAATTATCTCAAAAACTACAACGATTCAGAACATGCCATAAAAACAAAAAATGCTCCATTTTCATGAACTTTCTGAATATATAATTTTGTTATAGTGTTTTTTCCAAGTGGACTGGTCCTCTAAAGTTCTATCACAACATTTTATACCGAATTAATAAAACAAAAACAATGCACTTTCTTCAAAATATTGGCCTACGGGGTTTTTACGTACAGAGAATCAAAAAAGAAAGAAATTTTCCTGTACGGGTTCCTATGGTCCTGTACCGGAGGACCATAGTCATACATGGGCAAAGGGGAGGGGGTACTGTACCCCCTCCCCTCCCTAATTCGTCGTATTGGGGGGAAAATGAATGGATCAATTTGTATTTTGACGGCGAATACGTCCAAAACATATATACGAATTCGTATTTGACTACGATTTCGTATTTCCAATTTGTAGAATCCAAAAAAATTCGTATACGAATTCGTATTTCGACTTTTTGTCCTGTCGATGTTTTTTTGGTCGACAGTAAACTTGGGACTAATTCATATTTAATAGAAACAGACGAACACTTTTAATAGAAACAGATAAAAGGTAAAAATTCAAAATTCTTAAGCCAAATTCCGTCTAACGACTTAAAACTTGTATAAGTTAGAAGAATTTTTGGCTAAGCTGCTTCTTATCATAAGCATGGTATAAATTTTGTCGCGAACAAGTCTAAAACGGCATTTAGACTTAAGCTTGACCTAATCTTTCCGAAAATACGTATGTAAAGTATTATAAAGACAGCTTGATGTTAAGCTTATGTAGCTCATGCTTGAATTATTTAAATAAATCCTGTCTTGGCTTATTCATATGATGTCAAATTTTCTCTAAAGTCATTTTATCTTTTAATGATGTGCTCTTGATCTTGTGAAAAAATCAATATTTTTTTTGAAAACGAGACTCGCTTCGCTTTTCAGGCGTCGACATTATGCAAGCTTCATGAAAAGGGGGCGATCCTTTCCTCATAATGGGTACTGCTATTCAGCAGTACTGTGAATGCTGGATGACCTATGAGCATTCACAGCTCCCCAATATCCAGTAGTGATGTGTGTGGAATAGATCCAATCCCGGAATCGGAACGAAATCAGAATAGTAGTGTATGAAACAGAAATAGAACATGAAGCAAAAATGAACTTATGTTTACGGAATCGAAATGCAACCTCACCCGACAGTCTAGTGGCGTATCCGGCGGGGGGGGGGGTTAAGATTATCAAATTGCAACCATTTTGGGTCTGATGCAACCATGCAACCAATTTGATTTTTTATATTTTATCCTGCAACCATCCTTAAATTTGAACTCGGTCACCCTAGGAGGATATGCCCACTAAAGCCTAAAATTTCTTAATAAAAATGGCATTTTTGGCCAAAATTCGATAATTTCTTTAGAAAAATGAAGTTTTTACCTAGTTGCCCCTCAACATAAAATTCTAGAACCATTATTGCAGGGCATACATGGCCAAACTCCAGGTGACCCCACGAAAAAACTTGAGAAAATTTTTTCTGCTCCCTCCAACAACTCCCATGTAAAATGACTCAAAAATCGAATTTTCTTGTATTTTTTCGAAACAACGCTAGAAATGTTCCCCATATTGAAATACATCAACCAGAAAGAAATTTTGACCAAAAAAATTAATCTAGGGTGTTTTAAACAGGTTAGAAAATTCAAAAAAATCAACGTAAAATCGGGTTTTTTTAGCTTCGGGTAAGGTTTTAAATTTTTTGCCACCCTCGGATTGACTCGAAATAACTTCTAAAAACTTTTTCAAGTGTTAATTTCATTAACTACATTCAATTTGGAATGCACTTGAATTATTTAACATGAAGGTCGAACTTTCGAGATATCGTCTCGAACACACATGCACAAGCTTCCGTTTACGAAAGACATGTAGTAGTATCCGGCAAAAAATTGAATATGTAGTATTAGCCGAATTCGAAAACGAATTCGTTTTTTTTCTAAAATCACAGAATTTTTTCGCCTGTCGACGTTTTTTTAGTCGACAGTAACCTTTGCCCATGTATGATATGTAGTATTGAAAATTTTGACGTAAGACCTTGTGCATGTGTGGTCTCGAAGCTAGGGTAATACTTGATCAGAGAAGCGTTTTCAAGGCTCGACAATTTTACAATCAATTCTTTGTATAGAAATCCCCCTATAGAGTTATTTTGGTGAAAATTTAAAGCACTTGAAAAATAGCTCAAAAATTGCAAAGTTGTCCTTTTTTGGAGACACTCTCTAAAATGTTCTTGTCATAGACCAGGAGAATTATTATTTCCAGGTGAGGGTGGATAACTAGCCTACTGATCTCTGTATTTACGAATGTTAGAATGCAACATTCTAACATTCGTAAATACAGAGCTCAGTAGGCTAATTATCCACTCTCATCTGGAAATAATAATCTTCCTGGTCTATGACAAAGATCGTTTCTAGTCTAAGAGTTCATGTCTTTATAGTACACACAATATAGTTTCTTATTATCTTGATCATACTATAGTGTTTTATTGACCACTTGCACTTAAGAAATCATCCCTCAGCAGTGCAAAAGTCTGATTTTTTATTATTAGCATTGGAGGAGGCTTCTTAAAAATAAAAACACATTATTAAATGGAATTATAATGATTTAATCCGTTAAGATCACGCCTTTTAAAAATTTAAAGGGTATATAAAGGTTTGGTCTCCATCTGCAATCATTCATTGTATGAAAAATAGTCTCAAAAATGTTTTCTAAATTATTAAGTATCATTGTTTTATTGATAATCTTAAGCAATTTGCTAGCCCCTTGTTATTCTAAGCGAATGTTTTCACGGAGACAAAAAGATTCAAAGACTACGCCTAAGCCAAAACATGAAATAAGAACAAGAAATTTCTTTGGAGTCAAGTAAGTATATACTCAAAATAGAATCTACAGAATGCCCCAAAAAATGGCAATTTTTGCGATTTTTTCAAATTCTTTCAAATTTTTAAATTTTCATCAAAATAGCCCTAGAATAGGATGTTATAAGTCCCCAAAAGGGATAAATGCCCCTTTTGGACACCTCTGCCCTTGCCCCTTTTTAAAATAAGACCCACTTTTTGGACCTCGGGGTCCAAAAATGCGAATTTCGCGCCGATCCAGAGCTCTTTTGTATTTGTTTTAATTTATGCTTTTTAGTCATGAACATGAAAGTTTCAAGCCAAGCAAATATGATAAGAATTGCTTCTTTTCTCCAGTTAACTGTGTCATTTATAAATCAAAAAGAGATGGTGTTAAAGTAATTTTAAGAAGAGCAAAAGAATAATTTATAGATAAAAATTGAAATATATTTAATTTTTAAAACTTTCCATATTGCTAATTTGTTAACAAAAGTCGAAGATTTCATTTCGATAAACAGATTTTTATTGAATCAGACAATGCTGTTTCAATACACCCAAAAAATGAACCATTTTGGGTCGGTAAGCAAGTACTATTCCGACTATTACCCACCTATCAGACATAAATTTTTACCTGGATAAATTTTTAAAGGGGCTAGGTTTTTGCATTGTAGAATTTACTTCAACTCAAAAAAGACAACGTTGACTGATTCAATAAAAATTTGTTTATTGAAACGAAAATACCATCATCGCCAAACAGGGTTGGTATTTTTTGCTTAGACCTAAGCCTAATTTTAGGCATAGACTTAGACCTAGGCTTAAGCCTAAAAAAGAATACAAAAAATATTTCCCGTCAAACAGTATCTCGGAATATTTCAAAAAAGTCAAGTTTGAAAGTTAGCAAAACAACTTTTTATGGTGCTTTAAATTGTCATTTATCTTTTATCTCAGGAAGTTTATACTTATTGTTTTTATATATGTGTATTTGTTAAATGATATTATAAATAAAAATTCGAAAAAAATTTTGAACAAAAAAGCTTAACGCAAAAAATGTTATAGGGATCCATTTTTTGATTTTTACCACTGGAAGTTACCCTACAGTAATATCCTATATTTAAAAGTGTAATGTTTGTATGCGCAGATGTTCTCACAAACGTTTGATTTAACCCGTTTTGGACGACTGGGTCATATATGACCCACCACAAAGATTGATCTTTATGTCATAAATTTTATTATAGAGTCGAAATTTTGATAGCTCCAAATTTCGACTGGGTCATATATGACCCATCTCAAATTTAACAATATTTTGAAAAATTCAAACGGATATATTTTCTATACCATTTTTAAATATTTTTGCATAAAAATTTTTCTCCAAAAAGTTTTCTCCAGAATTCTCGTCCAAAATGGGTTAAACTGCATAAGCTAAAACTAAAATTGTAGGGAACGATGAGAGAATGTTTGGATATTTAGAAATTACATAAAATCCGACTACCAAACATGTTAAAAATGGATTTATTTGATTTTTTGCAACAGACTAACATATGACATCCCTTCGTGGTCGTTGGCCCCCAAAATGATTTTCTGATTTTTTTCACTATATTTAGTCAATATCCGGTAGTTAGACCAATCATTCTGTCAGGTTGTCTTGATCGTCAGTTTTCGAGATCTCAAATCACTAAAATCAGGGGGTCCTGTTTATTTAATAATGATCGAACTTATTTATTATGATTCATAGGATTTAGCTGCATTTTCTCTTTTAAACGACTTTAAGAAATTGCTCATAATTATGTGGGAGTTTGATTACTTAATTACATACTATATGAGATTGTGATGACTCAATCTACATTAGGAACAATTTCTTAAAGTCTTTTAAAAGAGAAAATGCAGAAAATCCTATGAATCATAGATCGGCAAGGGGGACCTCCCTCCTGATCCACTCACTCATAGACCCAAAATTGAGGGGGACCATCGTATGGACCTCGCCGAACATATGAGGTGGTCCATAAAATTCGGTAGTCAGAAGACTACCTCAAGCTAAATAAATTTTCAGATAAAAAATTCTAACATAGATCGACAAAAGGGGAGTCTCCCTTCTGACCCACTCACTCATGGACCCAAAATGGAGGGGGACAGAAGAAAGAAGGGGGCCACTTCATCGGCGGCCCCCTCCCCACCTTGCCATGCTATGAATAATAATAAATATGTCCAGGACTTATTTATTATGATTCATACATGGGATCGTGATGACCATACATGGGCAGACCTCAGATTTTTCATCTGGGAGGTTGTATTCGGGGTTGGAGGGGGGACGTAGAATGTGGGTCGGAAGGCTGATACATTGAAGATTAATAGTCGAAAAGTAGGTTGATTGGAGCAGCATATTATAAAATGTTTATTTAAAAAATTTGCTAAACATTATCGGAAGGAAAAACATTTTCGTCATTATCATAATTACTCAAACTTGTGATTTCTCCAAATTCCGAAAAAAAAGAATATTTTTAAAATTTGTCAATCTTTTTTTTGATCGCCAACTCTTCGACCCCATTGGAAGGGGGACCAAATGAGGGCTGTGGGTTTTTTTAGGGCTGATCATTTTGCAGATTTTTAAAACCCCGCAGCTGGATCTCGTTATCTCACAATAAAAAGTTGCGGGATCTCATCAAACTCCACGGGTTTTGATAATAAAAACCTGCGGGGTTTGATGAAACCCTGCAACTTTTTATTGCGAAGTAACGAGATCTCAGCTGCGAGGTTTCAAAACCCCCGAAAAACACTTAGCCCTAGTTTTTTGAAAATTCCACCTGGGGTGCTGCCCATGTATAGTGATGACTCTTAGGAACAATTTCTTAGCCTTTTAAAAGAGAAAATGCAGCTAAATCCTATGAATCATAATAAATAAATTCAGGACTTATTTATTATGATTCATAGGATTTAGCTGCATTTCCTCTGTTAAAAGACTTTAAGAATTTGTTCCTGATTATGTGAGATTTTGATTACTCAATTACATACCATATGGGATAGTGATGACTCAATCTATATGTATCTATTCATATAATCTTTACAATTTTTCCCTAATTACGATCTTTAACCTAAAATCTTTATCCCTAAATTTTTGCTTTAAGAACTTACGCTCAGACCATGCTTAAACGTGTCGTTTTAAAAGTTAGAGCGTTTTATTAAATCTCATAAAAAATGTTCAAAAGATCTTGGAGTTTTTTTAATGCTTGTAAAATCAGCTAAGCCTTAATTGAAACATTTTTTTAGCCTTAATTTTAAGCAAAAATTCATAAAGCTTTAGTTGCTCCCTATAAGCCCATAAAAACACCTAAGCTAAGGATTTTAATGGATGTAAGCATGTTTTTGAATTTTTAGTCTCAAAAAATGGCATAGAGTCCGAAAGTCCAATGGAAAAAAATTAGAGCACCAGGAACGGTGGTAGACGAAGTGGCGTAAGCAAGGGAGGCAAAATTTTTTAAAAGTCCCTAAAGCCATTTTTTGACTATTTTTATTGTAAAAATGTCATTTTTGATAGAAAAAATGGATTTTTTCAAACAATTTTAAAATCAGAAAACACCTTCGTCCCTAAGTGATACACTTCCTCCCTACCTCTAACTCAGGGGGGTACAGTACCCCTCAACACTCATCCTCGGACCTTCCACCTTTATAGTCATTCATCCATCCATCATGGGGGTTCATGTACCCCCCCCCCCCCTCAATTCATTCATCATATAAGTTTTGAAAAAAACTTTTTTTGGTCGACAATATATAGCCCCGAGGTAGCTTGTCCCCCCTCCTTGTTCATGTATATATGTACCCCTCCCCCTAAAAGGCCATTCATCCATCCATCCTGAGGGACCGGTGTACTTCCCCTACTGGTGTTTTTGGCCTTTTCAAAGTTCAATCGCTCAGTACTCTGTCAGGTCAAGCTCGAGACAAGTCGGAGTTAAAGTAGATTTTGTAGTTCCATGCTCCAAATACAATTTTTGCTTTTTGGCGAAAAATCAAAAGTCTGTTTAAAAAAGTTTTTGAATAGAAACAAAAATTGGAAGCTCATTGTAAGTGTTTTCTTACAATGAGCTTCCAATTTTTGCTTCTATTCAAAAAAATTTTTAAACAAACTTTTGATTTTCGCCAAAAAGCAAACCTTGTAGATGGGGCATGGAACTACAAACCCTACTTTAACCCCTACTTGTCTCGAGCTTGACCTGACAGAGTACTGAGCGATTGAACTTTGAAAAGGCCAAAAAACTTCCAATTTTTGCGAGCGTTAAATTTTTAAGTTGAAGAAATTTGACTAGCCAAGTGAAATTGCAAAAATAATATTTAGACCACGGCATGTAATCGTACATAAAAATTTATTTCAATATCATACGTGGTTATTTTTAAAAATGCTTATTAAAATCATGAAAAAATAGCAATTGGAAGTTGTTAGACCCTAACTTAGACTACAGGGTAGACTTAAATAACGTACCTGAGCCGGTTATCCCATCTCATCTCTCGTTTCTCTTTCTTCCTAATCGAACAGATAATTTTCTCCACTAACACGACCACGCGGGGATGCATGTTGAAGCTCAGTATATACTAAGAAAAACGTATTTTTAAAATGATTGGACTTTTTATAAAGGTTCTAGGCCAAAAATACTTCCAAATTTGTCAAAATTCGGTATTTTTAATTTTTCTCAGTAAAAATTGAAATTTTTTTACTGAAAATGTCTCAAAACACGCGCTTTATTACAATTTTGCAAAAGATCGCATAAAAAAATATTTTTCTATCTAAGATATGCACTTTCAAATCTTGGGGAATCACTGAAACACCCTGTAGTAGGGTCCTTATTTGTCATAGTCCAAAAATGGAATATTAAGAATATTTAACTATGGAATTCTTTTAAGATTTGAAGGTGGCATGCATTCTTTATACTCTAAGAGTCTTATAGTTTTGTTATGAAGTAAGAAGGACATTTGTTTAATGAAGTGCTACTTTTAAATTTACATTAATCTAATATTTACTCACTACATTACTATAAGCACTGTTATTTCATAGGGTCCAATAGCACACAATCAAACGAGTCACTTGCTTGCACTTTAGTTCAAAATATTTACTCTTATTAACAAGACTATAAGACGCTTATTTTATTGCGCGTGAATTCCATCCTCAAAAAAGCTAACTTAATTTTTGAATTCTCATGATAGGTGCGCTCCTAAGTTGAACCGTACGGATCTGTACTGATCACTGTCAAACGTACGACTCTCGTGACCCCATAGACTACCCGTACGACCCTGTATACACAAAACGATTGGTGTCAAGAAGATTTGGTGTCAACGATTAACACCAAATCTGGTGAGAGCCGAAACACCACGATGGTGTTAATTGATGAGATTAACACCAAAATGATGTTAATTGTTTACTTTACACCAAAAAATAGTGATGCTACTCCTTCATGGCTACCATATAAAAAATTTTTCCATGAGTTGATCTGTTGATGCAAAGTTTTCGGGGGTAATTTTTTGCGAGGAATCGATTGTGTGCATTGCCGAGTACGAAAATCCCCACCCCTCGCATTCTCATAAAGTTGCCTCCGGAAGATGATTGTTAGAAAAAATCCAAAGAACTCCTTGGACCCTAAATCAAAAAGAAACAGGTGTGTTGAAGTGAAAACCGCCTGAATCTGAGTCAGATAGATTTTTTCATGCTTTGAAAGTGTGCGCAATCGATTTCTTGCATAAAATTACTCTCGAAAACATTACATCAAAAGATCAAATTCATGGAAATCTGTTCGATTTGTGGCGTTATTTAAGCCCACGCTTTATCTATACCAGGTTAATTGCATACAATTTAAAACCTTGGCTACACCGTAGCGTATAATTAAGCTTAATTGTAAGTCATGATGAAAAGCGGAAATGATGGTGAACCTGCAATTGAACTTGCACTTACGAGGAGTAGGATAAATTGTGAGAAATTAAATAAAATTTACTAAAACTTATTTACTCCTACGGTATAAAAAGATCTTTGAAATGAGATGTGTTCATACATTTACAACCCCCGGATGATCAGGGGGGATAACGCACGAATTTTTGAAAATCATAACGCATGACGCACGCCCCCTTCCCTTCACGAAAAAACATAATGGTCCCCCCTTATGATTTTTATCCAAAAGTGTCATATATATATACACCACGCAAGGGGGTCGACCATAACGCAAAATTTTTCGCGTTATGGTAAAATTGGATATAACGCAAAACTTGAAAATTTTACGTTATGTTGACGTCGGCCAAAAAAAGGTCGTCAAATTGAAAAGTATGATTTGGAAAACCATGACGCTTCAGATAGAATTATCTGGCCTCCTTGTAAATGTATGGATGTGTTGAACCGGGGGGAGGGGGAGAACCGGTCTCCTGGATTAAAAAAATATTCTTCCTTGATTGAAATTCTGAAAATTTATTGTTCACCCAACCCTAGTTTAAGAAGTTCTCAAAACTTTTAATTCTGACGCTCCTGATATAATAAAAGTATAATTGTTTCATATCTGGCGGCATCTGAATAAATCTTCTGCGCTGATAGTGCCAAAAAAGTTTCAAGAGTGTTATAAACATTTCTCTTATTTTTTAATTTTTAAGATTGTGTGGGTGAAATGGTTTGTTTATAAAGGAAATTATACTTTATGCCATATTGTAGGCAAAAATTAAAGCAAAGATCTTTGTCAAGTTTTTGCTCTTAAACATTTTAACATACATTATAGTTAAAATGAAAGATTTATTTACCTAAATGCTATCATTAATGTATTTCCGGTCTTAAATTTTATACTTGAAAAATTTAATTTTAAAAGCATTTTTTAGTTGTTTGTTATTGTTAAGTTGAGGTTTGATGCGGATTACGGCACTGCGTAGGTAGCTTCTTTGGTGTTCTTGAAAGCGCTTGATTTTGACAAATAATAACCCCTTCCAAGAAAATGTAATTTGTGAATGACGTAAGGCAAAAATTGACAAAAAAATTTCGCGGCTCGGCAATGCGAGCAATCGATTCCTCGCATAGAAAACCCCCATAGGAGTCATCTTTGTATAGATTCCATGCAAATGGCAAAAGGAAAAAAATTATGGTACAAACCAATACTTTTTACAGCCCTTATATTTTTTACAGCCCCTTAAAAATGTTCTTTTATGAACATTTTTTATTGTTCTACAAATTTTTGCATTTATTCATTTATGTACCCAATTTTTGAGAATTTATTTTATCTAACATTACGTAACAGATTAAGGTTAGATTACTAATCTTCAAAAATCCACGTTTTAGCATGACTGACATGATATATAACAGAATATCGCAAGACATAAAGAAAAACTGCATTTGCAAAAACTACAAAAGTTTTAATTTTTTTTATTTGATTAACCCTCCGACGACTACGCAAAAAATTGAAAAATTAAAAAATTCATATCTCAGTCATTTTAAGAGATTTTTTCATGGGATCTTTTTTATGAATGAACCCGTAGGTTAAATATTATTTTTCGCATAAAATTGAAGTAGTACTCATCCGAGAAGTATCTTTTTCCGAAAATCGATAATTCTCATTTTTCATTAAAAAGTTCGTAACTTTTTTATTTTAGAGAATTTTGCTTTGGAACCCAGTATTAAAAATTAGTTTAGACATTAAGCTACACTTTGACCGCAAGAGCAAAAATTCATCCATGAGTTTCTACGAGCATTTTTTATCATAAAGTATTTTTGTGTAAAATCAATTCGACCCTAGAGGAAGTCGAACTTTCGGCCATTTGCACATAAAGCAAAAACAAAACTAATTGAGCCATTCACGCATGTTCGTGAGAAATTCACGTATGTTCGTGAGAGATTCACGTAAATTGAGTATGAATTACAGTTATTTCTACAAATTCCAAACTTATTATTTTATTATTTTTATCATCGATAAATTTTTGCTCTTACGGTCAAAAGTAAAGTTGTAGCTCAATGTCTAAACTAATTTCTAATACTGGGTTCCAAAGCAAAATTCTCTAAAATAAAAAAGTTGCAAACTTTTTAATAACAAATGAGAATTATCGATTTTCAGAAAAAGATACTTCCCGGATGAGTATTACTTCAAATTTATGCGGAAAATAATATTTAACCTACGGGTCCATTAATAAAAAAGACCCCATGAAAAAATCTTTTAAAATGACTGAGATATGAATTTTTTTAATTTTTCAATTTTTTGCGTAGTCGTCGGAGGGTTAAAAATATATAAGGCTTGATTAAAAAGATATAAGGCCTTATTTGATTAAAAAGATATAAGGCTTGATTAAAAATATATAAGGCTTGATTAAAAAGATATAAGGCTTTATTAAAGTATAATTTTTGCACTTTTTGGTTGTTATTAACATTTGTCACGTATTAGAAAGCGCAAGAGCAATCAATTCGAGTAAAAAGGTGTAATTAAACAAAAAATACCAATTAAAGAAAAAAATTCAAGACCAAAATCATAAGGCTTCAACTAAATTAAAATTTGTTTACAAGCTTTAATTGCTTCTGGATAAGTTTTATATGAATAAATATCACGGTCCCCGGAATTAATGAAAATAAAAACCACTTAAATCAGGATTAGGAAGTGATTTCATGGTTCTGAAATGCATGTATTCGATTACTCGCATAAAATTTCCCAGGGAAATGATTTTTAGACAAAAATCCAAAGCGAAAAAAATTAAAAGAACTCCTATGAAAAATTAAATGGTTTTGAGTAAAAAAATCGAATTTTAACCCCCAAAAAATGAGTTTTCTGGGGAAAGTGATGTTCTAAAAAGTTGTTTCTCATAAAATTTCGTGTTGAATTGACCCATCGCGGTCAATTTTAAACAAAAAGTTATGACCATTTGTGCAAATTTTCAGGGTTATGAATCAAAAAATCGAAGTTTGTCTCCCCAAATGATTTGTACAGTAAATCTTTTCCCCAAAAATGTCCCAATTGGACCTTTTCTATGCGAAAAATCGATTGCGCATATTCCCGAAGTTTGAAAACGCTTCTCTGACCCTGATTCGAACCTGAATCTGAATCTCTGAATTTCTCTACTCCCTGAATTTCGTCAAAAAATAAAAGTCCCTAACTTTTATTTTTGTCTTACAATATTTGTTTTTAGGGAAAAACACTCTTAACTTATGATCTTTACTTTTTTGTTATTTATTGCTTTTAAAGATTTACTTTATAGTCTTATTCATCTTTGCCACTTTTAAGTTATTTTGCGGTTTAATATTAAAACCACACAAAAATTATAATCTCTTAATGCGATATAATGATTACCACCTGGTAAACTGGCACAGAATGGCTCGAAAAATTGCATGTCTAGATTTTGTACGATATCAGATCTTTGTTTGATCCCTTTGTAGTGCATCGAATAAAGGTTCAAAATAACAATAATATTGTAAAATTTATTAGGGATTTGATTAAATTAAGATGACTTTCGGTGCCATCCTTGATGTTTTTGCAAAGTTTTAAAATTTTGGATTTTATAAATAGCACATAAGGGAATTTGTAAATCGTTGGAAATCTACAAGGTGCTTCAATGCCGAAACAGTATAAACTCGACTGCATACTTTCTTGCCTGTTTATCTGATTGAACCGGTGTTGAAATAACCAGTTGAATGTTCAAATTTTAAAAAATACACCGCCAAGTATTTAACAATTAAAGGCATCAGTTGTAGGTCTCGGTAGCACAACGGTAGTGCACTTGAACAGTAGCCGGTGGTCCGAGTTCGAGTCCTGGTTGGGTCCTAAAACTTTTGCCCAATTTCATATTACCTGTATTTTCACGTCTCGATGTTGTAATAATTTGGGCTTCAAAATTCCCAAAATGAGATTCAAAAAATAATAATTGTGGTTTGAACTTGAGAGAATATAACGTAAAAAAGTTTTACCAAACAACTTGTCACCATGGCTGGGTTATAGTGTAAACAGTTTTTGATTTTGATCGTCCAAGTTCGAATCCCATATGTTTTTGCCTTAAAATCAAATTTTATTATTTTTTGAATAGACATGAAAACCCAACGGATTCTAAGGAGTTTGCAAAAATTCGCATTAAAAGATCTTTTCTCTATAAAAAGGTATTGAACTTTTAATCGCGCTAATATTCTGAAAGACCCTGTACAGAATGAACCTAAATAACGTGCGCCCTTATTAATTTTCATGCAGCATCGTGTTCAGCATGGTCGAAAAAATAGATGGGCAAAGGGGGGTGGCACCCCCTCCCCCTGACCGACTCACTCAAAATGGAAAAATTAAGGAAGGACCGCCTCAAATTTGACTTGGGAGGACAGTCGTTAAAGTTTACGACATTTTTCTACAAAATTTTTTAGAGATGGTCCCCTAAAAAAAAAGGTCCTCACAAGTAACACTAGGGAGTTGTGAAAATTAAAATGCATCCAATCTTTAAAATTTGATATAAGTTATTGTTGTTAGAG